>UESW01004171.1:243846-305403 GCA_900491605.1 Calamus simplicifolius | reverse complement strand
AGTCCTCTACCATTAGAAGGTTATTTTTAAAATAAAAGTGTTGCCGCTGGGATCCATCCTCCGACTCGGGCGCAGTCGATCCTGGGGCGGACCTGCACACAAGTCCTCGCGCGAGAGGCGTTGGAGATGGTCCTCACGGAAGACCCTCCGACGCTCAAGTCAGTGGAAGGAAATCGGCGATTATCAGAAAACGGGGAGGTGGATCTCTCCGATGAGTCTCTCCAGGGGCGGCCGATCGGGAGCTCTAGAGGGAGAGAGAGCACCACGAGCAGCTGGTGAGAGTGGGAGAGTGAGAGTGAAGGTGTGAGCGCATACCTGAGGGAATCTGGAAACGTCTTATTTATAGGTTGTCACCTGGATCTTGAGCGCCTTCTGGAAAGTTCGAAGGTTGTTAGGATACGGAGATGGATCGAATCGGGCCGTTGTGGGGCGGTGGGATCCATATCTTGTTTGTTAGGGATCGACGACTAGGAGAGCTCCTTGATGGCTTGAGATCTAGTAGGTGTGTAGGTCCTAGGTTGCCGTGTTAGGTTCTAGACCACTCTCAACAGATTCCTTGCCTGGGATGTTGTTATGATAGGCCTAGGCTCTCCCGCATCAGGTTCCGCGGAGGTGAGTATTGGATCGTGGATCGCTCAGTGAAGCTGAGCCATGGAAGCTCGGGGGAAACGAGCTACAAGAAGCTCGGGAGAGGCTAGCCATGGAAGCTCGGGGAGCCGAGCTATGGAAGCTCGGGAGAGCCGAGCTATGGAAGCTCGAGGGACCGAGCTATGGAAGCTCGAGAGAGCCGAGCTATGGAAGCTCGAGGGGGCCGAACTATGGAAGCTCGGAGAGCCGAGCTATGGAAGCTCGGGGGAGAAGAGCTATGGAAGCTCGGGGGAGAAGAGCTGCAGGGAGCTCGGGAGATCCGAGCTATGGAGGCTCGGGAGAGCCGAGCTATGGAAGCTCGGGGATATCTTGGCGGGCAAGGGATGGGTCAGTCTTAGCCTCCTCACACGAATATGTGCAATAACGATTTTACCCCCCCAACACATGCCCTCCACTCCCTAGTTCGAAGCGTAGGTTCGGGCATAGGGAGTATAAGTCCAGGTGGCATGCTTTGGATGGGGCGATCTGATTTAGACAGCCCACGCAATGATGCCCTAATTAATGCAGCAGGGTCATCATGCCTTCGTAGGTAAGGCTTCTCCAGGGCGACGGTTGGGGAAACTCCACGTAGTAAATCCCGATTAATGCGGCGTTTATCAAGGTGGTTCCGGACGCCTCGGGCGAAGCACCTCACCTTCTTAAGATGGCTTCCTTAGGGGGAAGCAAAGCGATAGCAGCGCAGTATCTGTTTGCAATATTCTCTCATTCTATTTTCTGGAGAGTCTCGTCTTTTGCGACGTTCGCCGTTTCGCCTGGTGCTTTTTCGGCTAGGATGACGATGAGTCCCGATGACGTAGCTACAGAGGTCGTTGCCAAGGATGTGGAAAGGATTCGTCAGAGGTATGACATACCCCCAGATGTCGTTCTGTGAGTGCCGGGGCCTGAACATAGGGTCTCGCGAGATCTGGAGCATGGGTCTTTGTTTACGAAGATAGCTTGAAAGCAGGCCTCCGGTTTCCTCTCCACCCCTTAGTGAAAGAGATCATGACTCATTATAACATCTATCCGCGATGGTGGCTCCAAATAGCTGGCAGAGCATCATCGGATTTATCTCAATGTGTTATTAGATTCAGATCATCGCCACTCTCCCTCTTTTCCGCGCCTGCTATCATTTAATACCTGGGAGGAAATCAGAGTGGCCTTACATTGGACCTCGGAGGTCCTTTAACACGATCATGGATAAGCCGTCCTCCATAAAGGGATGGAAGAGTCGGTTCGTTATCGCCGAGGGAAATATTGGTTCCAACTTCCCTCGGAGATGGAAAATTTTCGTTCGGGATGCGGAGATGCATCCGGCTTTGTCCGAGCAAGAGGAGAGAGATTTGGACGTCCTCCGCAACGGCCAGGTGTTCTCGGCCAATGACTTGCTATCGGAGGGTGCCCTTTTTGCGGCCGGGCTTAGTCCTCTGGACCTGCAAGGTGAGTCCTCCCTTTCGTCTTCTCTGTTATTTGTTATCCAGGCGAACACGTTTAGATTTAACTGTATACCCTCTGCTTTTGCAGCCAAGAGGTCGGCGTGGTCGAGCCTTGCCAAGAGGAAGAGAGGAAAGCGCCCAGGGAGAGCGGTGGCGCGGAGGGAAGTGGGCCCGAAAAGAGGGCTCGCACTTCTGTAAGATGCTTTTCGGATGCCGGAGTGGCCACGGCGGGAGCGCCGGAGGCGAGGGAGGATTTGAGGAGGACAGCTGGGATCCCTTGTCCCCCTGTAGTGGAACTATCGGATAGTTCGGATGAGACTCCGTTGGCTCGTTCGGCCGCATCTCCTTTGAAAGATGAGCCGGCGACGGATTCGACGGAGGTCGTCGTTTCTAGGGGACATTCCCCAACCGCGGGTTTACTCCCGACCTCAGTAGGAGAGGGAGAGGGAGCGGCCGTAGTTGGTGAGGTTCGGGGCGAGCTTCATCTTGAGCCCTTTATGGGAGAGTCCAGGGGTAGCGACGTTGGGTCGCCCGCGGCTGTTCGAGAAGCAAGCCGGATAGAGGTTCTGGCAGAGCCTGCAGGGGAGGCACAGGTGACAGTGACCGAAGGAGGCGGGTCGGAAGAGGGAGTGCAGCGAGATGAGAGTCCCGCAATGGAGACTCCTTCAAGAAGGGTTTTGGGGAGGCTGGCACTTGGGTTGGCCGAATTATCTGAGGAAGCTCAAGCCAAAGTTCTGATAGAAGAGGCTGGAAAGCTGAAAGCCTCTCAGTCGGAGGTTGTCCGGGTTGAGCCCTCGGGTGTAGACGGCCAGCCCAGTAGCTCGAACATAGGCGTCGAGGAAGCATTTTCTACTTTAATGAGGTCGGCCTTGTACCCGGGTGCAGATCCCTTGGCGGATAAGTTTGCGGACCTGGAGTTGGTCGATGCTACGTTCGGGCAGCAGGGCGTGGCCGAAAGTGTTCATCTTCTTCCCGATATCGACAATACGACCCTCATGAAGATGGCACGGGCCTACGCCTCGCAGGTGAGTCACCACTCTTGGGTGGTGGATACTTTCCGGTTAACTTGATTGCATATTCTTACTCATTTTTTATTCTGCAGAGCATTTTGCTTTCTCGGGCGATGTGCTGGCGTTTGAGTCTGGCGACGGGGGCCAGCGTTTAGGCCAGGAGAGCTAACGCCAAACTCCGATCGCGAGTAGAGGCATCCGAGAAGTTCGAGGAACTCCTGGCTATCAGCAACAAAAGTCTAGCGGGGATGAAGGCGTCATATCAGGCCGCCCTAGCCGAAGCGTCCAAGCAAAAGTGTAAAGTGGAGGAGTTGCAGGGGCTCCTAGCAAAGAACGACGACACGTGCTTGGAGCTGGCTCTAGTTAAGTCGAAGCATTCCGAGGAAGTGGCGGCGTTGAAGAAAGAGCACAATGAGAGTCTGGGCCGGCTGGGAAGGAGGCCGCCGACGAGAGAAAATGCTTAGCCAGAATGCTCAACGAGGTGGAGGAGAGGCTGCAGCGGCGTGATAGCGAAGTCGTTGACTTGAGAGTCAGCGCTAAATGGCACGAAGGGATGATAGCCCGGCTGAATGGCGAGCTATCCCAAGCTCGGGAGAGGTCGAAGAGAAGCAGTCGAGGATTAACACTCTCCAAGAAAGGATCGAGTTGGTCAGGGCCGATAAAGTGAGGGCCAGGGTGAGGCCGAGGAGCTGACTAAAAGCTTGGCCCGACAAAAGGAGGGTACGATCCTATTTCCCCTCTTTTTAGTTCCCTTTTTGGGTTCCTCGTGACGCCAACTGTTTCCGGCTTCGCAGATGGCAAAATTAGAGCTGGACAATCGGGCTTTGCAAGGTGAGCTTGCGTCTAGCCGAGGCAGGAGTTCGGAACTCGAGGCGCGGGCCGGCGAGTTCGAGGAGCAAACCGTTTTTCTGCAGGCTCAGGTCGCGGAAGCTGAAAGACAAGTTGCCTCATTGCGGAGCCAAATGGCCGAGGCTGAGATGCAACTCGCCATGCTCAAGGGCGAGCAGGACATAATCGGCGCTGACGCCTTCCAACTCGGGGTGGAAGAATGCAGAGATAAAATATCCAGCGAGCATCCAGAATGGGACCTCTCTTTCCTGGACGCTGAAGCTCTCGACGCTGGTGATTCTGGGGGTGAAGAGGAGGATGAGTACGTCGACGCTTCGGATACCGACCTTGGTGCCGCCCCTGGTCCCGGCGAGGCCGCAGCTTCTGGAGGACATTCACAGACCGTCGCCAAGGAGGCGAAGATACTCGAGAAAAGCGAATCAAGTCATGCCCCTACGGATGTAACTGGGGGTTCCCCTGGAGCTGGCGTGGTTCCCGATCTTTAAAAGTCACTTCTAAGTTTTGCTTTCCGGGCTGTAGCTCTGCCTGACGTCTTTTAATGAATGAACTTTCTACTTCTATTTGAGCGCTTTTTCTTGGGCGGTCCTTCGTTCCAAATTTTGTCTCAATCGCAAGCAACTTATGGCTTGTTGGCGCTGTTTGGTCGTTTTTATCTCAGGATCAAGGGAACGCATTGGCTGAGCCCAAGGCGGGGCGATATAGCCTTGACCGGTGAACCGAGAGACGATCGGGTTCGGTTCTTGTTTGAACGATGCAACAGGTTAATTAAAACTTGAGAAATGGAATTGGTTGGTTAAGGCCGACGGATAGGGTAGGTCGGCTAAGGCCGACAGATGAGATGATTTGGCTAGGGCCAATGGGTGAGGTTGGTCGGCTGGGGCCGACGGAAAAGTAGGTCGGCTAGGGCCGATGGCAAAGTAGGTCAGCTAGGGCCGACGGCAAAGTAGGTTGGCTAGGGCCGATGGCAAAGTAGGTCAGCTAGGACCGACGGCAAAGTAGGTCGGCTAGGGCCGACATATGAGAGTGGTTACCGAAGTGGCGATATGTGGCGGGATTTTGTGTCGGTGGCTCGAGGGCTAATGTATTTTTTGTTTCCTTTTGTCACTTCCTTTTCGGTGAATGAAAGAGTAGTTTGCGTAGCCTTCGCATTCATTTTCATTTTGTGATGTTCAATTTTGTTGCATAAGTTCTTCGAGCGATTAACTTCCTCGGGAAGCCATCGATGAACAGTCGGTTTTCGTGCTTTTTGCTGCCCTGCCAGTGCTCTGCCGTTCCGCAGGTAGGTCGGTTTTCATTTTATCGGAGTTGATGATACGGCTCTGTGGGGAGCAAAAAGCTGCTCCGGCGCTTTTCAGAAGGCTTTTATGGCATTGGTCTTTTTCCATGCAGGTCGTTTTAGCATACGGCGCATGCATCCGTTTGCCATTGAAGGATGTTATTTTCGTAGGATGATCTCCTGAATTTTGTCAGTTTCCGTAAGATCGATGGACGATTCTCTGCGTTTAATGACCGTGATTCGGGATCAAAAGGAAATCTTTGCATGCGTCATGGTTCAGGCGATGGGCTCGGCGCGCAGTGAGGCGCTGCTTTCATCCTGGGAGGCCACGTGGAGGCATGGCCCAGGTGTTTCGAATCTCGGGGCTTATGACCTTGGTAATTATTCCCGGTTCATTTTTTGCCTATAAAAAGGGGGAAGAGGGGTCGTATTAGGTCGTCCCCAAAGTTTCTTTTCCATTGGAGTTTCCACCATGCTTATTTCTTTGGCATTGCGAGTGGGAGGATCGAGCTTCCCTCTCATAAGCCCTTCGCCTCCGGATAGTTGGGGCGACGAAGGAGCCACTGGAGAGTGGTTCGCCCTTAGGGGTGAGATCCGGAGATCATATGGAGAGCGCACAGGAAGGGCGCATAGATCACACGGAGAGCGCACATATGTGCTTCCAGTGTGACCTTTGTGATTCCCCTTTGGGAACGTACGGTAGGAAGTGTATGCGGGCTCCCCATGACTTGCTTGAACTTCTCCTCCTCCTCCGATCCAACAAAAGATTAAAATATAATGTACTATAAGTTTGAGAGTCAAATAATGTTGATTGAAAGATTGGGGGATCAAATGTATATTTTAGCCTATATAGAATTAGTCTACGAAGGTGTATATAAGAAATATTATTATTATTATTATTATTTTTGCAGAAAAGCCTTAATTATACTGAAAATAATGTGGTGGTTGGTTTATGGGATATTTTAGAACGAGAACGGAGCTGTTCTTGGATAAACCTCGTCTACAACAAAGTTGGTACACTAATTCAATCAACATGCAAACATTGGCAGGGCCACAATGGCATACAGGTGGGAGGAGGCATAAGAGTAAGCTCATTTATTGATCTAAACTATCAACCATTTGTAGTTGGTCGATCCAAGAAAGGTGCCTTCCTTCTGCCACAGCCGCCATTGGCGTGACGTCTAAGGGTGATTTGATGAAGAATTCTAGATTTGTAGGTCTATATAAATTTTTATATAATATTATGTAAATTAATTTATAAAATAATAATAAAATTAATATATTATCTTCGATCATTGTTTATGATCTATCTTCTAAGAATCTGAATTGGTGTTTGAGTAATTTGCTTTCTTAATCAAGAACCCAATCTTGGATACAATTTCTTTTAACTTTGTATAATTTTCTAACGTATGATATGATATAAATAAAAATGAAAAGATTTCTATCTATAGAGACTTCTTAACTCTTTTTCACCATCTACTCTCAATATTTTAATTTTTTTTAAAAATATATTATCATTTAATTAATTAATTAATTAATTAATTAATATTATTAAAATTACCTTCAAAATATTAAGATATATCTGAAAGTAACTATCAAATAAAATAAAATAAAATAAAATAAAATAGAATCATTATCAATGGAATACTACAAAGTACGAGAAGAAGAGCTATTGCCTTAATTTGTTATTTACTTAAAATTATGCATTCTGATAGGGTTGTTGCGTTCATGAAAGGTGGTAATACTCTCTCCTTTCGACCAAGGACGGCAGCTTCGGCTTGGCAGGCCGCTCCTGGCTTCGCTTCCTCCTACTCAATTTTGGGCTGAAGAATCTTACAATGAGAGCGGCGGACATCTCAACCTTTGTCCTCATTTTTATTTAAAAATATTATCTTCTTCCCTCCTCTGTTTTTTAAATATTTTTTATTGTTTTTTTAATTTTCATTCCCATCCGATCCTCTCTCATTTCCTCTCCACTCCTCCTCTCCTAATAGTATATATCAATTTTTAATAAGATTTATATAAAAAAAAACTCTATTGATAAAAAAAGAAGTATATAATCGTATTACAGTAATTAAGCACCGCATATATATGTTTCCACTGTACGAGTTGGAATTGCGTTGCTTAATTATTACAAATGTGAGATTTCAAATTCATATTCGGTTGATTGGCTGTGGATTAAAATTCTAGATAACATGTATGTTGATTAATCAAAAGCAATACATTGATGATCTGATAAATAAAACAAACTTTTGGCTATGTGATATTATCATGAACTCACACTATTGTTATGAAGAGAGAGAGAGAGAGAGAGAAAAAAAAAAAACGATTTTAGCACGAGTGCACATGTAAAAATCTTGACTAATGATTCTTCCTTTGTTTGTGAACACTCTCTTTCCTTCTCTGCTTATTCTGTTTGAAGATCAACAGGTGGCATAAAGCGAGGAAAGTAGAAGAGAAGAGGGAAAAGGGAAAAGATAAATGGCAACTAATAAAATCAATAGTTTTGAATGGTAACTAAACCATCAGCATTTAGAGTTTTCTGCAAGGTTTGGTTATTAACATTTTGACATGCACCATTGGCACTGTTTCTTATATGGTCTGTCAAAAAAATAATGGGGAAATGGTTTCTTTTGTACTCATTACATAGGATTCATAGTATTAGTTGTTCTCTATGTGAACTCGTATCAAGAACTATTGATCGTTTTTTATGAGATGCTTCTTTGGAAGGAGAGTTTGGCCTCCAATCATAAAAGCTAAGGATGTAAGAAGTTGGCCTGTAAGTTTCCAAAACATGCGACTCAATTGGATAAAAAGCCATTAAAGTGGTTCTTCAAAAAGCTTGAGACAAATTAACAGCCATAATGTGCCGACAAATTTAGATTAAAAGAAATTTAAGAATATTTCTCAGAAAGCATAACCAAGCACCTTGAATCTCTCCAAGGCCTTGCTTTTTTTTTTTTTTTTTTTTTTTAAAGCCTTGATGAGAATCTGATCTTTGTTCTTTAGAGCCAAGCTCCCTGAATCAGAGAACCTTGATATTCTACACCTCTCCTCTCCTAACTCATTTCTACTCATAATCATCTTCTTTGTATATTTCGTATATATATATCTTTGTTAATAAAACGATATGGAAGTCCTGACTTCCAGTTTTTCCGTTAAAAGACGTTAGCTATTAATTTTCAGCTACTCTCTGCTATGATCCTGCTGATATATGCTTCTTTAATATGCTTTTCTACTGTTTATAATATAGTGATATTTTAAGGGGAAAACATAGAAGAAAGAGCACTTCTCTTCTAGTGAAAATTATCATATGAAAGTTATAAGAAGGGTTTTTTTTTTTTTTTTTTGTCTCTTCCTGACTGATTCAGTGGACAAACTTTTTAGACTCTTACTGATAATTAATTTGCCAACTCATCAACTCCATGGACAATCTTGTCTCGCAATCCATATCATTGAATTTTTTTTTTTTTTTTTGTTTCAAGCCCACTATCTTTGATCCTTCTTATAACTTTTCCCCTTTTTTTAAAAAATAATTTTTAACTCTTTGTTTATGCCTAGCCTTTTCTTTGCCTTCCTCCGTGCATTTATGCATGCATACATCCATATACTTGCATACATATCTATATGCGTGCATGCATAATTACTCAACTCTATGCCAAGGGAAAACATATTTTGCATCATATTTATTAATCTTTATTTGATGACAAACACATAAGTAGTAACCCCAAATTAATGTATACTAGTTAAAAATGAAGTTGGTAGAGCAAATTTGTGAGCTAGTAACTTCTGAACCAAAAGATGATAATTTGCCTTCTGCAATACCTCTTGGATGTTACATCAGTCATAGTTTTGGACATATATATTTCCCACAGAGAGAGAGAGAGAGAGAGAGAGAGAGAGAGAGAGAGTCTTGAATCCATCTACTAGGGAAAAATCAGAGAAATAAAACATCAAATAGAATATAATACTCGGGACAACTGAACATCTTAATGAATTGATGAGTTACCATCTTTTCGTATACTAAAAAAAATAAAACAAATTAAACAAATTCAGCTGAATATTACCTTCCCAACATGTACAAGTTTGAGCAATCCATAGAACTCAGCTACCTAAATGTGCTATCAATGAAACAAAGCAAAGGCAAAGAGTACAGCTGAGAATTGTGAGCCCCGAAGTCCCAAAAGCTAGCTCTATGACATTCAAGGTATCAGAGAGTTTTGCATTGCTTTTGAGATTCATGTCATATTGTTTTTGATAATACCATCCCTCACCATCTCTGTACCGCTTCTGCAATCTCTCCTTCATCCTCAACTTCTCCATCTTTTCTTTGAGCACACCCATATTCGCATCCACGATACTTATCGATGACATCCCTACAAGATTCAAGAGAAACATTCTCTAAATTAATAAAAAGAATGATGGAGTCTGGCCTTTGAACTACTCCCACAATTTACCTTCATTTGCTGAGCCTTGAGCTCTAGTGCGCAGGGCCAGATGGACCTTGCTCCTAGGAGCCAGTCTTCCAAGGGCATAGAAACAAGGTAGAGAGGAAGTCATGGCTTTTCCTGAACTACTTGTTCAATGATAACAACTCTGATCCATTTATATATACAACATCGATCACTTACCAGCGCCATTACTAAATAATCTTCTGAATTGTCTCCTGCCTATTAATTAATTATGGGGTAATTAATGACTCTCTTCTTATTCAAAAAAATACAGCAGGCATGGCTAAAAGTCAATAGGTCATATGCTTTAATTCAATTGACAATAAAATAATCTTGCATTAAACCATACCAAATTACTTGTCTGGTCCTCGTTTTAGCCACCATGAAGGAACAAAGTCAAAGCAGATCGATCTTTTCAAGAGATTCCAGCTCATGAAGAGAGCAGTCAAATTCCTGGTTTCTTCCTTTTTTTTTTTTTATTGAATGGTGAATGAGGGAGTAAGCTGTCATTTTTGTAAGTTATGAATCATGACTCTCTCACAAGGTGTTTTGTTGATTGCAGGCTAGCCAATGAGTCAGTGACTCATTTAAATTAGAGAATGTTGACTCCTCTGTTGGACTACATTACATTCAATAGAACCAGAATCTTGTTGAAGTGGAGGCAAGAACAAATGGAAACGAACGAAGTTGTTACAAACTATGTGGAATGAGATAAGATTGTAGGCCCTCTGCGGCAATTCTATATTTGTCACAAATAAACATTTTCTGGAGATTCTTGTCAATACAAGAATAAATGAATTAACTTTTCTTTGGGTAGAAAAAAAAATAGGTTTTGGATTCATGCAATCTAGGGACTGTTTGTGAATGGCAATGTGAGTCGGTTGGAGGATTAGTTCTAAGATTAATTTAAAAGGTTTTGGAGTTGCAGAAGTTATCAAATAGATGCAGCTGAGGCAAGGATTTAAAGTTGGATAGAATTGAACTTTTTGAGTTTGTAGATAGTTTCTGATTATAATTCATTGGTAGAATGAGATAGGGATGGAGCTGCTGACCAAAATATGTAGCCCTTCAATCAAAGTTTACATCTTGAGTTTAGAGTATTAGACTATGCTGCCATTGCTAGAGGCATGACTAATATGAAAACTTGATTATATAATAATATTTGAATGGACGGTGAAGAAAAGGCTGAGAAGGATAAAAATATATAGAAGACGATTACTGGTTGAAGGGAAAGTATTTTGCTATGATATAGATCCATTTTCTTTTCTCTTTGTGTTTTTGTCTTTAGAGTTTCTTTGTTCGATCAGGAACAGAGAACATCCTCAAATTAAGGAAAAGCAAGTTGTAGACCAGTTTGTCATCCACCACGCTTATTGTCTACAACTACATTGTTGTAGTTCTGTTTTTTATTAGCTCTCTCTTATGATATCTCGGGGAGTAATAAGATCAATAAATATTAGCCAAAGAGCTTGTGCTTGCTTTTGATTTTGGAAATTCATGCCCTTGGCCTTGGAGCTATCATATGAAAATCCCTGGATGTTCCCTTGCTGTTGAAGAATCTTGCAGTTATTAAAAATGTCATTTTCCGGCAACAGTCCTTGATTGTCATCTTTCACAAAGCTTGGTAATAGTTCTGGACTTGCTCATCGTCAAATGGAGCTATCGAAGCAAATTTTATCACCCTGTTGTTCTTGAGTATTGAGTATAAAGTTCTTCTGGTCAATGTTGATGCCATCAAGGTGGTATTGTTGGATGATTCTGGTAAGTGAAGAGATTGTGTTGTGAATGCAAAGGATTTCACAGAGTTATGGTGGAAGGTTGCAGGGATATTGGCGATGCTGAACCCACCAAGGCTAGGACTGGCCTTCACATTGGCATGCCTTTGTTTGGTGAAGGCAATGTCGGAGGGGAGGAGATTTGCAGTGTCCCAAAAGATGTTGAATTGGCCAGCAGCAGG
Organism: Calamus simplicifolius; assembly: GCA_900491605.1. NCBI lineage: Eukaryota > Viridiplantae > Streptophyta > Magnoliopsida > Arecales > Arecaceae > Calamus > Calamus simplicifolius. The sequence continues at coordinate 293,797 of UESW01004171.1, read as the reverse complement.
GGAGGGAGGAATGATGGTGGTGTTGTCTATGGCAAAGGTGAGGATGAGGTGGAACTCGGCATCAGGGTTGATCAGAATATTGCTGAATTTGATGCCATTGAACAGGGCTTCGATGTATTCTATGAAGAGTTTGGAGCATCTGAGTTAACGGCCATTGGAAAGAGAAGAGCAGGATTGTGTTATTATTGTTAGTCTCATGTATATATAAAGCAATGAGAGCAGTTGACAAGTAGAAATCAAGATTTGTTAAGCTTTTTCTTAAAATATAAATTGATGCAAATGGATGCAAGATTCCAAGATATATGTTAGTCTCATACATGGATCATTTAAATTTCCATCTAAGTTACAATATTCATACTTGGCATGATTCTGGGCCATAGATCAATACCACTTGGAGGAGGTTTTAGGGTCAAGTTTTGTAAGGTGTTTTCTCGAGCTTTTAAGCTGGTTTATTCTCATAGTATATATATTAATTATTTCAAATATTGGTGATGCCTCTACAAAATGAGTTGATCTAAGCTTTCGCAGATACAAAATGGAAGGAAGATTCCAAGGTATAGGCCTTATATTATGCTTTGTGCCCTTTATTCTTTGAAATAGTATCATATAAGGCATGTTAGTATTTTGGTTTTGGATTATATCCATCTATTTGGCATATTGACTAATGGAGGAATTCTCTGACCAGTCCGCAAGGCAAATGAGGGAATTACTAGGTGCTTTGCTGTGAAAACAGAAAAGAAATTAGATCATTTTCAAGCTTTCATCATTCTTGGTTTGCTTGTGAAAAGAGAAAACAAATGAGGGAATTACTTTCTTCCAAAGTTTCTAAGCCATTGGTTGACTTGAAGAACCAGTTTCTGAATTCAACACCAAGTATGAAATATTCTGAACAACAAAGAAACGCATGATGGTAATGAAAACATCCATTGCTGTCACTTTTCCAACTCTGTCTAAACTCAAGTGTGATAATGATTTCCATATTAATTGCAAATGATGATTATTAGTTTGCAATCTGGTGTTTTTAGATGCTAGATTATGGTCTATGAGAAATATAGACATATATGGGGGTGCAATTATGCAAGAGGTATGTAGCATTGTTGTTGAGTTCAATTTACAATCTCAAACCACATTTATATAGAGGACCATAACTGGTCCAAGAGCAATTCATGGCATCTCTAAACTAAACTAGGTTTGGCTTGCATTTCTTCCTCTCTCTGTCTTCAAGTTTAGGACACTGTTTTAATTTGTTGAGTTCAAATAATCCCATCTAGTAGGAAGTCAAGGATCATGGCTAACTACAATCCTCATGATCACAAGATGGTAGTCCCAAGGGGGCCTAGGAGTTCAAATGCACTTATAGACAAGTCTCTGTAGTGCTTAACACCGTAAGATTAGCGTCATTGGTGACATTTGTTTTTCCCCAATCCCCCTCCCTCTTTCTTTTATGTAGGCTAATTATTAGCGTAATTGGTGACCTTTGTATTAACGTCACTTGAAGACTCGCTCAACGGGGCAGTAGAATTGTCACGTTAGCCAGCGCATCGATCGCAACATTGGCACAGAGTTGTTGAGCTGTTAATGGAATGGATAAGAAACTGAAGAAAGTTCTAATAGAGCTGAAACTGAAGGAAGCCTTAAAAGTTCAAGGAAAGTAAATTATAATGGCATTTCTTATATATATATATATATATATATATATATATTTGTTATATCAATCCATCTCTCTTTTTAATTCTCAAATTAATATCTCAGCGAGTAGTCAGAACCAAGATGAATGAAGATCCCGATTTATCTCGACACTATAGTAAGTGAAAAAAATTAGAGAGAATTGAGATGTTTTGAGATGCTGAACAATATTTTTTAACCAAGGTATCGTAACCTCGACCAAGATAATAAATTTGGATGAGAAACTGCATGTAGTTACAAACTAATTTCAAGATGTATCGATTGAAAATCCTATTTAAAGAAGTGAAAAGATTAAAAATACTGATCGATTTTTATACTGGCAGAGATAACAGGCCAAGGTTTACTAATTAGATAATGGCACAAATCTCAGCCGAGATGAAAACCCTGTATCAATCTCGCTTATTGTCTATAGCCAAATTAAACATCGTTGTATTTAAAACAAACTTTCACGATATCATGGAGCTCCACAACATCATGTTAGCCTTAGCCAACAGCTCTTGTGCTTTCTTCTCATACCGAAAGCCATTGCTAAGGTTCTTGGTGGTATCAGCAGACCACACAACGATCCCAGGAAGCTCCCCCTTGCTCTGAAGAGTCTCGCAAGCGTCAAAGAAGCCATTTTGGGGTGACAGACCTCCACTCCCATCCGAAATAAAACTGGCCAACACCTTTCCTCCATCATAATTTGTTCTTTGGGTCTCATAGCTGCTTAAAAATTCACTGACGGTCATGCCTGCAGGGTATCCATAGAACTGGAAATTGACATAATCTATAAGCTCTTGAGTACGTTCCCCATAAAGCTTTGTAGTAGCTCTCGAGTGGTTCCAAGTATGGAGCTATTGAAGCAAATTCTATTACCCCATTGCTCTTCAGTGTCGTCAATAGCCTTCCGATGCACTCAGCGAAGGTGTCCGGTTCGCTGTCGAACATCTCATAGTCGATGTCGATGCCATCAAGATTGTATTGTTGAATGATGGCAGTCAGCGAAGAAACGGCGTTATCGACCCAAGTGTCTACTGAGGTAGGATGGAAGGTAACAGAGGTGTCACTGCCATCAACTGTAGCCCACCAAGGCTAAGAGCAACCTTCACATTGCTGTTGCTTTGTTTGATGGAGGCAACAGCTGAGGCGGAGAGGTTGACGTTGTCCCAAAAGATGTTGAATATGCCATCGGTGGGGGATGTAGGGTTGGTGTAGTCTATGGCAAAGGCGAGGATGAAGTGGAATTCGACATCAGAGTTGATCGGAACGTCAGTGAACTTGACACCCTTATCCTGAGCTCCAATGTACTCGCGAAACAGGTTGGAGTTTTGAGCTGCTGCAAGTGGGAAGAGGAGAGCAAGGAGAGGTTGGAAGAGGAAGAGAGAGGAGAAGAAGAGCTTTGAGAAAATATCCATGGGAGAGACTTGAGGAAGAGGTTGGATTGTCTCTGAGGAGTAGAGGGCCGATCGAGGGTGGTTGTCTTTGTAAGGGTGTGGAGGAAAATTTGTGGATGAGGCATGGTGGGGGGGAAAAACCTTGAATGGGTCCAAGAGGGTGAGGTTGAAGCTGCGTCAGGTAGGAGGTTTAGTCCTCCAATTGGGCAAAGATTAACAAAGACTTGGCAGAGCGATAAGACTTGAAGCATGTTGTTGTCAAGAAATAAATGCAGGTTGACCAATATTCTAACTTGTTAATTACTTTGAAGGGGATCGATGGACAAAAGAACAGGGGACGGAACTTGAGTGCAGTTTATTATCTTGATTCCTACTTATTATTATTATTCAACGCAATTTTAACCTCTATCCACCATCAAGTGTGATGAATAAGAAAAAGAGAATATATATATAGACAGAGGTGAAAGACCCTTAAATTTCACCAAGGATGAAGTGGGAGGACATTTCTTAGCTATTTCTGTTGTATAGAAAATTAATAAATAAATAAATTTTTGAGACGCCTGCCATGCGTTGCGTGACTTGCGTGGCCACGTGATTGACAAAATATTAAGAGAGGATTGCACGGTAACACACATGCGATCAATATGAATATTGAGAGATCAACTCATTTATAACTTGTATATCGCTAAAATAGTCTCAGCCTCATATCAGAAAAATGTTACAGTTTTGAATTTATCTGAATATTAATAATTTTATTTTATGAAAAATTAATTATTGGTAATTTCTAAAAAAAAATTCGTCAATTTCAATGAAGGAGTGTCAAAATGAGTGTCCCGATTGGATGTGGTGTGAAACCAAGAATCCTCAACAATTTGGTCAAAGTAACATAATTGGGGATATATCAGCAATTTCATAGGCTCTCTACAATTTCATTGGCTCCGTATTTGATCCCTATATGATTAGTGAAAATACCAAAAAGCTCTATAATAGCAGAAGGCAACGGATGTGCGCGAATACATTTGTCCTTCTTTTCAAATAATGACCAGTATTTGTACAAAACCAAGACTTTGGATCAGTCTTTACTTGGCTAACTTACTGGGTTACTCAGATCTCAGTCCAGATCACTTGATTCAATTGAGTCTTTAAAATACTGATTATAATATATCTGAATGCTATCTCTTTTTTTTTTTTTTTTCAGATTTCCACTCAAAATAATTCATTGTAGGGTGTCTTTTAGCATACAAGTGGAATGCAAACACATTTTATAATTAAGTCGCCTTTTGAGAGAGCTTCTTTTTAAAAAAATAAAAAAGGTCTCGATCATAATCGTCGGTAGTTTTTGAACCTTTTGTTCTATAATCTAGTGCAAATCTTTTTGTTCGATAATCTATTACCTTTCTTTCCTTAAAAATTAGTAAAAGCGTTTCCTTCTAATTCATGTGATTTGACCAGTATTCAAAATAATATGAATAATAACTAATAGCACATGTTAACTAGCTAGACATTAGTATATTGATTATTATTTTAATTATAAAATCCAATGCACGATCGAAGTCAGAGCTTACTGGATTAGTCTGAAGGTTGCCAAGCAATTCTGGAGGCAAATATCAATCTCGAAGCTCCAAAGAAACTAACACCACCTACAATTTCAAAGTCAATTCTATTGTTTCAGGGTCAGTTTTATTCCAACAATTTCAAACCAATGGCAAATTTGACTGATAATTTGGCTAATTACTACCAAAATAAGAAGCTTAAGCAATTCAAACAGGAGTAACTTACAGAATAATTAATGATTTTCCGATCAAACAAAAAGAAAAGGAAAAACAGATCACAGATTACAAGCACCCAATTCCTTGTTTTCTTGCACAGCCAAAAGAGACATGAAATCCTTCTCATTGTTTCTCTTTGTTTGGCCACGTACAGACATACAGATCGAGCTCTCTTCATAAAGGAAACATACCTGGACTCTCTTTTGATAGATCATAGAACTGAGGAAATGCTGAAATTTTTTTCAAGCTACTGCTTCCACCAGCGCTACCAATGACCAGGCTAGCCACCAGTTCTTCATCATGGCGTTCTGGTGACTATGATCGATTGGAACTGGCGCGGGTGGACTCGCTGCCTTCGTAGGCATGGCCAGCAGCTGCTGTGCCTGCTTCTCATACTTGAAGCCAGTCCTCTTGGAGTCATCAGCAGACCAAACGAAGATCCCAGGGAGCTCCCCCTCCATCTGAAGAGTCCTGCAGGCATCGAAGAAGCCATTTGCAGGCGTCAATCCTTGTCTCTCATCTGAAATGAAACTGGCCAACACCTTCCCCCCTTTATAAATCGATCTCTTGGTCTCATAATAGCCCAGAAATTGTGGAACCGTAGTCCCGGCAGGGTAGGCATAGAATGCGAAGTTCACGTAATCTATAAGCCGTGAGTACTTGCCCCACAAAACCTTGTAATAGCTCTGCATTGGTTCATTATCATTCATGGCTATTGAAGCAAACCGGATCACCCCATTTCTCCTCAGCGTTGTCAGGAGCTGTCCGATGCACTCCGCAAACATGTCCTGGTTGGCGCCGGCAACGAAGTTCTCATAGTTGATATCGATGCCATCGAGATTGTATTGTTGGATGAGGCTGGTCACTGAGGACACGGCATTGCGGACCCAAGAGTCCACAGAGGAAGGATGGAAGGTCGCTGGGATGTCGCCGGCAACGTCGACGGTAGACCCGCCAAGGCTGAGAGCGACCTCGACGTTGCCATGACTCTGTTTGATGGAGGTGACGTCGGAGGGGGTGAGATTGGCTGTGTCCCAGAAGGCGTGGAAATGACCGTTGGTGGGGGAGGGCGATGTCGAGGTAATTGTGTAGTCGATGGCGAAGGCGAGGATGAAGTGGAAGCTGACGTTGGGGTTTATAGGAACGTCGGTGAACTTGACGGCCTTCCCCTTGGCTCCGATGTATTCTCGAAAGAGGTTCGAGTTTTGTGCTGCAGTCGGTGGGAAGAGAAGGGCAAGGAGAGGGTGGGAGAGAAGGAAAGAGACTAAGAGCTTGGAGAAATCCATTAGAGGCTTGAGGGAGAATTTGTGCTGTGCTTAGAGAGGGAAGGCGAAGATGGCGTTGTATTTACGATGGTTTTTGTAAGACTTGGAGAAGAGAAATTAACTTTTAACGGGATCCTATTCCTAGCTACCAGCCTCTTTTTTCTAGCTAATGCTCTCCCCTCCATGATTCCTCATTTTGATTTGATGGAGGCCCATGGTCCAACTACGTAGAAAAGAGTCGAAGGCAGGGATCTTGGAAAACCTTGAGTTGATTGTCGAGGGAAAGTGTAACCCTCAGCTTTAATTACGGTCACCTGGCATCTAAGGAGTCATGTTGTCGCTTAGGCTACTGGCAAGACATTTGAGTTTCTAATTTTTATCTGACCCGAAGTGTCACGTGGGGGTTTAAAAGGCGACGGAGGGTGACTCCCTCCTTCATCCTGACATACGTCTTCTTCAGGTAATCATTCCCTATCCATGCCAGAGAGAGAGAGCGTGAGAGAGGAAGAAAGAGAGATAGAGAAGAGAGAGAGGGAGAAAGAGAGAGACAGGAAGGGAGAGAGGATGAGAGAAGGATCGGACCAGCAACCGGTCCGATCCTTGGTTCGGGCCCAGCGGTATGCCCGTCGCCTTGCGGGCCTGAGCTCTGGTCGGCAACCTCCACCGGTGCCGAGCGTGCGTCCGGTGGAGGTCCGGCCGGCCATGGTGGCCGGCCATGCCATCGGCACTGTGTATGCCGTGCGGACAGTGAAAGATAGAAAGAGAGAAGAAAGAGAAAATTAGGGAGAGAGAAGGAGGGAAGGCTAGCCGCGGCAGCGGCCAGCTCTGGTCCAGCTAACGGTGGCCGGACCGACTCCAATTTGGCCGGACTTAACGCCAGCACAGTTATGTCGCGCGGGAGATGAAGAGAGAAAGAGAGAGAGGGAGAGAAATTGATGAGAGAGAGGGAGGGAGTGGCCGACCGTAGTGGTGGCCGGCTCCGGTCCGGCCAATGGCGGCCGGGCCGCCTCCAATTTGGCCGGCGGCAGCCCTGGCCGCCAGCACGGCTCTCGGCTCCTCTGTTTCAAAAGGAGCTAGGTGATAGGAATTTTTTGGGCCATTTGGGCCGTCCAATCTTTGGGCCCTGTTGGGCCGTTTCTGGAGCCCTTTTTGGGTAAAGTTTTGAACCCTATAATGGGCCAGAAAATGGAAAATAAAAATATGGTCCGATTCAGGATGAATTCTAGTTTCTTGGGGTAATTTGATTTCCCCATTTGGATGTTTTTATTGAGAGATATTCGAGCTCAAAGTTGGGCCCATGGATTAGTTTGAGTAGAGTTGTAGGAGTCTTTTTATTATTCAGATTTTAGAGATCTAATTATGATAAATAATACTGTAGGTGCTCAGTTGTCCAAGTAGTTGGTTTATCATTTTGGAGTTGCGTATTGAGGTAAGTAAGCCAATATAATAATTTTATAAAATTATTGTATTTATAGTTTATGCATACTTATGAAATTGAGTTTTATGATTATTTTGAAAATTGATAAACTATATCATGAGTATTTAATTGAATAATTGCTATAACAGTTGGTATTAATTTGCAAAGTAATGGTTTATTATGATTATGCCAAATATGATGTATATGTTATTTTAACTTTGCAAAGTAAATTAGTTACATGCAATGATTAAAAATGTACAAACACTGTTTATGTGATATGAAAAGATTATGCTTATGATGATGCATGATGTATGCATATATAATGATGACCCTGAATTATATTTATATGTGTCGCCGCGATTCTTCTATGATGTGGCATGTGGAGGCCACACACATCTAGAGGATGTGCTCTGATTGACGATGATATGGCATGTGGAGGCCACACACATCTAGAGGATGTGTGCTGATTGATTATGATGTGGCATGTGAAGGCCACACACATTTAGAGGATGTGCTCTGTTTGATGATGATGTGGCATGTGGAGGCCACACATCTTGAGGATGTGCTCTGTTTGATGATGATATGGCATATGGAGGCCACACATCTAGAGGATGTGCTCTGATTGACGATGATATGGCATATGGAGGCCACACATATCTAGAGGATGTGTGCTGATTGATTATGATGTGGCATGTGGATGCCACACACATCTAGAGGATGTGCTCTGTTTGATGATGATATGGCATGTGGAGGCCACACATCTAGAGATGTGCTCTGATTGATGTTACACCAGTTGGGGTGTTGCAGGGCCGTGGGACACATAAGATATAATATAAAAATGATCATATAAACAGTGGGTTGTTTACAATGCATTTCTGGTATTTATTGTATAAGCTTCCAAATTAATTTGAGTGGTGATATGCTTGTTCTGATAGCATGATAAATGCATTTAAAATTGGAGACTTATGAAATTATGACTTGATAATATCTTAATAAGATATGATGATATATGACCATTTTATATCATTATTATAGGCTTACTTATTGAGTGTGAGCTCATGTAAATCCCACAATGTTTTTCAGAGTCTCAGGATTGAAGATGGATTTATGGGGTAGATGGAGCTTCTATATAAATCAGTTTCTTGATATCATTGTAACCCCAGTATTACTTGTGTGTAGGGCTTGTAGCCCAAACTTACATTTATGGTTTGTGTTAAGTTATGGATTTGAATTGCCTAATTATAATTATTGCCTTATATTGATCAATGTGTAAATTTTGGGATGCCTTGCTTGCCCGGCATGCAGCGGGTTGTCTCCCTAGCTCAAAATTTTGGATCCGGGGCGTAACAGCTTTTATGATATTAGAGCCTAGGTTATGACCTTAGGGACACATGCATGATGACACTCTAGGAAAAATACTAGGATGATATTGAGACAATTATGACTTTAAAGGAATTTCAGGAATTATGTTTTGAAAGCTTGAAATTTAAAATTTATCAAGATATTAATTGAATTACAAATTGATAGAATTAAGAATGAACCATCGCAAGCCAATGATATTATGTGGGCTCCCTGGCTGGTAGCCTTGACCAGTGGAGAGGCCTAGGGGCTTCTAGAGGTTTTAGCTCCGTCAAACTTGTTGGAAATGGCTCGTAGCAGTTTCAGATCTTTAAATAATATGAGTAGATGAAATTTTAATTGCAATAAAAGATAGATGAATATATGGAATATAGTAGTTGAAAATTGCAATTGAGGACTAATATGACTAAAATAACATCATTATATCCAAATTGCAATTGAGTTAGATATTGGATATTGAGTTATTAAATCTGAATTTGAATATGGATATATATAATGAATTTTTATTTGTAGAACTTATATTGTTGATATTGTAAGTTAAGACTATGAGCTAATCTGCTGGTTATAGAGATGATTAATATTGATGATATTTTGGTAATGAAATAGTTAACTACATGTTTTTGATCAATTACAATTGAGTACTTTTTGAAAGTCTGGATGGATAAGTATATATAGTGAATTTTACTAAGAAAACTTTTATTATGGATATTGCTTGTTCAAGACTGATTGTTACTTTGCTAGATATGCAGATGGTTGATACTGATGTTAATGAAATAGTTGACTGCATATTATATCATGATGGATCATTTAGGAAGATTATAAAATTTTAAATTCTGAGACAATTACTGTTTAAGTTTTGAGAGCAGTAGACTCTATTAATCTTTAGAACTGATTTTGGCTATAAATGATCAAATATTTTGATGGTAGAAAGTGAAAGATTTTAGCAGTAATAAGAATAAGATAAATTTCACTGATAAAGAATTCATGGGGATTTTTATCTTTAATAGATTTCTAAATCAAGATATCTATTCATTAATTTATTGTGCCTTTCTTCATAGTTCCTAAGTAGATATCTTTCTCTAGGATGGATAAATTATCAATCAGCCATAAGTAGCATAATTATTTTTAAGGAAAAAGAAAGGAGATGATTTTATTTTGATTATTATCAATTATGGATTATGGTTAATGATACATTTTATATCACTTTCAAGTCATGAAGAGATTACTATAATTTTCTAATTATGTCTTTTGGATGGTAAGTGTATTTTCAATCTTTATGACCTTATAAGTCATGTATCCACTGAGCTAGATCAGTGAGGTCACTTTGAGATATTCAAAGGGTTAAATTTAGTTGGCCATGATATGGCATGAGACATTGCATAATCTATAAAAACCAACATAATTTTTAGGTGATTTTGATAGTCATTGGTAACAAAATAATTGATTCGAGGATTTGAATCGATTAAATTACAATATTTATTGAGAATATACTAACATATTCAAAAGAAATTGATTGGTTGTAGTGGTATTATTGATAAATTAATTATACCGGTGATTAATGATGGCACTATTATTCAAAGAAAATAAATTAGTTAATTATGATAATTATGAAAGATATCCTAAATGATTGTATAATGTTCATTGATGTTAGCTTGAAGTATTCAAGAGTGAAACCAAGTATGTTATGAGGATTAAATAAGTGTCGTAATAATTAAGGGCACATTCAACTATTTATGAGTTGAGAGAGCATTGGAAGAAAACTATCTTATATTTAATTCAAAATAACTTGGAACTGTCTTATCGAGGAATTAACAGTAATTGATATAGGTTATTAACCTTAAGAATGGATGACATAATACTTGTGATGGACTCTATGATATTTATGATGATTGTGTTAGAGTTAAGGTATTTAAAAAAAAAGATGACAGGAAAGAAATACTTCTTAAGGAATTCAATTTTATTTGGTAGAAAGATCAAATTAATTTTGAAAGTTGGATATGTCATTTGGGTACTTGGGAATGAAATAAAAGTTTGTTAGTGAATATCTTTAATGGTACAAAATTTGTGGACATTTAATTTTGAGGATGAAATTTTAGTGGGATAAAATGTTAATATTTATTTTCGGTTTAATGGTAAACTGCGTAAATTGAGTCTGAACCCATTTGTCTCACTCTTCTAATTCGATGATGTCTTCATAAAGCTTTATGGATTAAGCTGAATTTCTGTCCAGCCTTCCACCCTCAAATAATAGATGGACAGTCTGCATGAACCAATAAGATTTTAGATGATATACTGCGAGCATGTGTAATTGATTTAGGAGGTGCTTGGTGTACTTCTTATCCTTAGTGAAATTGCTTATTTTAATTGATTACCAAGTCAATATTCAAATGGATTCATTTCAATTGTCTATGATATAAGGTGTAGATTCCCTTTATATTGAGATGAGGTGAGAGAGAGACAATTTGGACTGAGCTGGTGTAGCAACTATGAAAAGTATCATTAATTAAAGCAGCTTCATGTAGCTCTGAGTTAATAGAAAAGTTATGTTGATATCAAAAAGAAAGATTTGAAATTTCAGGTTGAAGATCATTTGAAAGTTTTACTAACTAATGATATGATGAGATTTGTGTTAGAGGTGATTTGAGCCACAATACATTGGGCCATTTGAGATTTGATCAAAATAAAGGAGGTGGCTTATAGCTTAGCACTGTCTTCATTACTCTTTGGGGTGTTTAATGTGTTTCATATCTTTATGACTGAGAAGGTATATTTCAAACCCCCGTTATATGTTAGAACTTGAACCAATTTAGCTTAAGAAAGAATTGACCTATGAAGATCATCTTGTGCACATTGTGGACTGCAAGGATTAAGTTCTGAGATGGTGTAGTATTCCTTATGTCAAAGTTCATCGGAGTAATCATTCTTAGAGGGAGATTATTTGGGAGTCTAAGGAGAAAATGAAAAGAAACATCCACAAATATTTGTATCTTATTACAGATCAATGATGTATCGATGACTGTGACTTTTGAATAAAATTTAGTTGATTATGGCATAGAAAATTTGAATTCTATATTTTATGAATGTGTATAAATTTTGAGGACGAAATTTTTATAAGGGAGGGAGAATGTAACCCCCATCTTTAATTATGGTCACCTGGCATCTAGGGAGTCCTGTTGTCGCTTAGGCTACTGGCAAGACGTCTGGGTTCCCAATTTTTACCTGATCCGAAGCGTCACATGGGGGTTTAAAAGGTGACGGAGGGTGACTCCCTCCTTCATCCTAACAGACGTTTTCCTCAGGTAATCATTCTCTGTCCATGCCAGATTGAGAGAGAGAGAGAGCGTGAGAGAGGAAGGAAGAGAGATAGAGAAGAGAGAGAGGAGAAAGAGAGAGAAAGGAAGGGAGAGAGGATGAGAGAAGGATCGGACCAGCAGCCGGTTCGATCCTTGGTTCGGGCCCGGCGGCGTGCCCGTCGCCTTGCTGGGCCTGAGCTCTGGTTGGCGACCTCCACCGATGCTGGACGTGCTTCCGGTGGAGGTCCGGCCGGCCATGGTGGCCGGCCGTGCCATTAGCACTGTGCGTGCCGTGCGGATAGTGAAAGACAAAAAGAGAGGAAGAAAGAGAAAATTGGGGAGAGAGAGAGAAGGAGGGGAGGCCGGCCGCGGCGGCGGCCGGCTCTGGTCTGGCTAACGGTGGCCGGACCGACTCCAATTTGGCCGGACTTGACGCCGGCACAATGTATGTCGCATGGGAGACGAAAGAGAGAAAGAGAGAGAGGGAGAGAAATTGATGAGAGAGAGAGAGAGAGAGGGGGGATAGGAATTTTTTGGGCCGTTTGGGCCGTTCAATCTTTGGGCCCTGTTGGGCTGTTTCTGGAGCCCTTTTTGGGCAAGTTTTGGACCCTATAATGGGCCGAGAAATGGAAAATAAAATTATGGCCCGATTCAGGATGAATTCTAGTTTCTTGGGGTAATTTGATTTCCCCATTTGGATATTTTTATTGGGAGATATTCGAGCTCAAAGTTGGGCCCGTGGATTAGTTTGGATAGAGTTGTAGAAGTCTTTTTATTATTCAGATTTTAGAGTTCTAATTATGATAAATAATACTGTAGGTGCCCAGTTGTCCAAGTAGCTGGTTTATCATTTTGGAGTTGCGTATTGAGGTAAGTAAGCCAAATATAATAATTTTTATAAATTATTGTATTTATAGTTTTATGCATACTTATGAAATTGAGTTTTATTGATTATTTTAGAAATTGGTAAATTGTATCATGAGTATTTAATTGAATAATTGTTATAACAGTTGGTATTAATTTGCAAAGTAATAGTTTATTATGATTATGCCAAATATGATGTATATGTTTATTTTTAACTTTGCAAAGTAAATTGGTTACATGCAATGATTAAGAATGTACAAACCACTGTTTATGTGATATGAAAAAATTATGCTTATGATAATGCATGATGTGTGATATGCATATATAATGATGACCCTGAATTATATTATATGTATCGCCGCGGTTCTCCTATGATGTGGCATGTGGAGGCTACACACATCTAGAGGATGTGCTATGATTGACGATGATATGGCATGTGGAGGCCACACACATCTAGAGGATGTGTGCTGATTGATTATGATGTGGCATGTGGAGGCCACACATATCTAGAGGATGTGCTCTGTTTGATGATGATGTGGCATGTAGAGGCCACACACATCTAGAGGATGTGCTCTGTTTGATGATGATATGGCATGTGGAGGCCACACATCTAGAGGATGTGCTCTGATTGACGATGATATGGCATGTGGAGGCCATACACATCTAGAGGATGTGTGCTGATTGATTATGATGTGGCATGTGGATGCCACACACATCTAGAGGATGTGCTCTGATTGATATTACACCAGTTGGGGTGTTGCAGGGCCGTGGGACACATAAGATATAATATAAAAATGATCATATAAACAGTGGGTTGTTACAATGCATTTCTGGTATTTATTGTATAAGCTTCCAAATTAATTTGAGTGGTGATATGCTTGTTCTGATAGCATGATAAATGCACTTGAAATTGAAGACTTATGAAATTATGACTTGATAATATCTTGATAAGATATGATGATATATGACTATTTTATATCATTATTATAGGCTTACTTATTGAGTGTGAGCTCATGTAAATCCCACAATGTTTTTCAGAGTCTCAGGATTGAAGATGGATTTATGGGACAGATGAAGCTTCTATATAAATCAGTTTCTTGATATCATTGTAACCCCAGTATTACTTGTGTGTAGGGCTTGTTGCCCAAACTTACATTTATGGTTTGTTTTAAGTTATGAATTTGAATTGTCTAATTATAATTATTGCCTTATATTGATCAATGTATAAATTTCGGAATGCTTTGCATGCTCGGCATGCGGCGGGTTATTATTTTAGCTCAAAATTTTGGGTTCGAGGCATGACAGAAAGTTTGGCAAGTTTTCAGATAGGGCATTTCCGATCTATTTTCTTTTCTCACCAGAACGATAATGGATTAACTAAAACGGGACAAGTGTCCAAATAAAATTAAAAGAAAAGATGGTTGATTCGGTCTTCTCATTGATTTAGCCTAAAGAGTAATGAGTGATATTGACCGAAGACTTCTGAAGTCAATTCTAAAATGCAAGATTATAACATGACAAGATCTGGAAGGTTCACCTGTAGAAAACTAAAGGAGACCAACAATTGCTAAATTGGAGTCATTCCAATGTGACATAGCTGTCCTCCACTAGTGCACTAGTGTTGTTTGTCCATTGAGTGCGAAAATTAAGCCTGACAATAAGGAAAAGAGAATGGAATGAATTGATTGAGTTCCATTTTCTTTCTTTCTCTCTCTCTCATAAAATAGAAAGCTCTAACAGATTTAGATGATCATGATAATAGATAAACATAAGGTTTAATTAGGTTCACTTTGAACTAATTAGACATTACCCAAGGTCTGATTGGATTAGATTAGACCAATTACACATTGGATAGATGTGCCAATAGAATCGGTCGGGTCTGGCATGGCCCATTTGGTGGGCTATGTTAGATGCCTTCAAAGGCTTGCAGACTGTGCTGGCACAACAGTCCACCATAGACAGCATGGCATGGCTTATAGCATATATATGGCATGATCGGCACTAACGAGTTGACCCGCGGTATGGCCCGTGAGGCATGCTAGGCTCGGCACGCTAGGTTTACTAGATCGAAATGTCAGGCATGGCATGTTTGTGCTCAACATGCATTTTTATAAAATACCTGCTAAAAGGCTACAAATGCCTAGCTTGGGGGTATCTTTGTTAATTCTCAAAATATTCTTTTCTAAGTACTATAAATGGCAAAGGTATTTTAGTGTTTTTTTTTTTGTCAAGAAGACTTATTGTTCTTTCCAATAGCAATAATTACTAGTTTTTAAGATTGTTTGAGTCAAGTGAAAGTCCTCTAACCTAAAAAAATAGGCTCTGCCTTTTTCTCTCATCCTACACTAAACCACAAGCTTTTTAAAGCTCTCTTAAGCCCTTCTCAATTTTCTACAAGCCCTCTAAACCCTCCTATGTTGTCTTAATCTTTTCTTAGTTTTTAATTAGTTATTCTAATTTTTCTCTAGTCCCTACTCTTGCTCTCTACCCTCTATAATCGATAATGTCTTATGTTGATAGCTCTCGTCTACCTCATGATCAAGAGTTTGAGTTCAAAGTCAACATGATCAAGCATAGGATATATATATTAGTTATAGATTGAATCCAATATCTCGGAGCCATTATTGTCATCGATGTCACCAAGTAAGAGAGTAATAAGATAACACAATCATGACGATAAGTCAGTTGCCCATCCATAAAGAAAGTTATATATATATATATATATATATATATATATATATATATATATATATCTATATTATTTAAATAATATTAAAAAAAGATAAATCGATATGGCTCGTAGGCTGAGCTGATCTTTAGTATGGCATGCCATGCTAGATGGCCTACTATAGGAGTCGTGCTAGGGCAGCATGGCACACTGGCCTATAGGATGGCTTTTGTAATGGATCGAGCTATATTGACCTGTTTGACATGTTTAATATTGGGCCCTCTTGATTGGATAGACTTAAGGTCTAATTAAGTCCACTAGATATTAGGTTCCTTTGATTAGCCGGTCCTAAGCTCTAATTTGATTTGCTTTGGTTCAATTACAAATTGGGTGAACCTAAGGGTGTACCTAAGGCTTAATTAATTGATGCCATTGAACAGGGCTTCGATGTGTTTTGTGAAGAGTTTGGAGCGTCTGAGTTACGGCCATTGGAAAGAGGGGCAGGATTGTGTTTATGATTCCCTTGTTGTTAGTCTCACGTATATATAAAGCAATGGGAGCAGTTGTCAAGTAGAAATCAAGAGTTTGTTTAGGTTGTTCTTTAAATATAAATTGATGCAAGATTCCAAGATATATGTTAGTCTCATACATGGATCATTTGAGTTTCCATGCATATAAGTTACAATGTTGATACTTGGTATGATTCTGAGCTATAGATCAATACCACTTGGAGTAGGTTTTAGGGTCAAATTTTGCAAGTTGTTTTCTCGAGCTTTTAAGCTGGTTTATTCTTATAGTCTTTATTTATCAATTATTTCAAATATTGGTGATGCCTCTATCAAATGAGTTGATCTTATAACCTTTTCGCTGATGCAAAAAGGAAGATTCCAAGTATAGGTCTTACATTATGCTTTGTGCCTTTTATTGTTTGAAATAATATCATGCAAGGCATGTTAGTATTTTGGTTTTGGATTTGTTGCTGCTGAAATCTTGTCCTCCGACCCGGGTGCGTTCGGGCTTCGAGAAGGGCTTCCTCCTGGGCGGACTTGCAAAATAGTCCTCACACAAAATATGTTGGGGGTGGCCCTCTGCGGAAGACCCTCCAACGCTCAAGTTAGTGGAGACCGACAGTCAACAAAAATGAGGAGAAGGCTCTCGCTGAAGAATCTCTCCCAGGACTCTGAGCAGAGCGGTAATGGCGGAAGCAAAGACAGAGAGAGAGGGGGAGAAAGAATCAGTAAGCGGGTGTGCACATAAGAGATGACGTACCTGAGGGGATCTGAGGCTGTGGTATTTATAGAGGATCACCTGGTTGCTTGGGAGCGTCGTGGGTCCAAAGGCCATTGAAATCTGAATCCAGTTTGTTATGAGATCGGTAGGATTCGTATTTGGTTAGTTAGAGGATCGACGGCTGGGAGAGCTTGTTGACATATCGAGATTTGGTGGGGGCCTAGGCTTCAGGGCTCTAGGCCACTTTCAGATATGATTTCTATTTGGAATCTTACTATTTTAAGCTTTTCCGCACCGAATTCGTAGAGGTGTAGGTATCGCTCAGGCTAGGCCGAGTAAGAAGAGATCGGCTAGAAAGGCCGGGTGATGGGATGGCTCGGTTAGGGCCAAGAGGCGATAGCTCGGCTCGAGGGGCCGAGAGACGATAGACGATAGCTCAGCTCGAGGGGCCGCGCCTTGGGAACCCTTGGCTCGGTGGGGGCTAGGGCGCTCCGACTTACCGAGGTTGACTTATCTCTGGCAGGTGTCGCACAGCGGATAGGAATAAAGGCTAGCCTTAGCCATGAACACGATTATTGATGCATAGCAATTTTACCCCTCAACACATGCCCCCCACTCTCTAGTTCGAAGCGTAGGTTCGGGCATAGGGAGTATAATTCTAGGTGGCATGACTTGAACGAAGGGATCTGAAGTTGATAGCCTACGCAATGATGCCCTATTTGATGCTGCGCGGCCGCCGTATCTTTATGGGTAAGGCCCCTTTGGGGCAACGGTTGGAGAATCGCCACATAGCAAATTCCAGTTTTGACGGCGTTCGTAATGATGGTTCCGGGCGTCTCGGTCAAAATGCCTTATCTTCTCTCTTAAGGCGGTTTCCTTAGGCAGGAAGCAAAGTCAAAACAGTGCCATTCCCATTCACAGGGCTCTTTCGTTCCTCTGTAATTTCGCTCGGTGTTTCTCTCGGCTAGCAGAATGATGAGCCCCGACGACATGGCTTCGGAGATTGTCGCCGAGGATTTGGGGAGAATACGTCAATAGTACGGCATTCCCTCGAATGTTCTTCTGAGATTGCCAGAGCCCGAGCATAGGGTTTCGCAGGATCTGGAGAATGGGGTCTTTCTTTATGAAGACAGCCTGAAGGCGGGCCTCCAATTTCCCTTGCATCCCTTGGTGAAGGAGATCATGAGATTCTACAACGTTTGCCCAACGATGGTAGCTCTCAACAGTTGGCGCAACGTCATCGGGTTTATCTCAATGTGTAGCCGGATTCAGGTAACAGCAAATCTTCCTCTCTTTCATGTCTGTTTCCACTTGATATCTGGAAGGAAATCGGAGTGGCCTTATATCGGACCTCGGAGGTCATTCAAGATGATAACAGACAAACCGTCGTCCATAAAGGAGTGGAAGGTCAAATTTTTTATTGCCGAGGGGAACATCGGCTCTGATTTTCCCTGAGGATGGGAAACTTTCTTCGGGATGTGGAAGCACATCCGACCCTATCTGAACAGGAGGAGGAGGATTTGGAGGTCCTTTGTGATGGCAGGACGTTTTCGGCTAATGATTTATTATCGGAGGAGGCTCTCTTCGCCGCCGGGCTTAGCCCCCTCGACCCACATGGTGAGTTCTTTTGTTTTTTCATTGATTTTTACTCGAGCAAAGATATCTCGGTCTGACCGATTGTTATCTGTCACCATAGTCAAGAAGTCTGAACTATCGGGCCGCATAAAGAAAAGAATGAGCAAACGCCCAAGTGAGAGCAGCGGTGGAGAGAAACACAAGCCTGAAAAGATGGCTTGCTTCTTCGAAGAGCGCTCGCCGGAGGTTGAGGTAACCACAGCGGGGTGCTGAAAACAGAGGAGGACTCAAAGAGGACTGCTGAGATCCCTTGTCCTTCAGTGGTTGAAATAGTAGATAGCCGGACGAGACTCCGTTGGTTTGTCCGGAAGCCCCTTCTTTGGAAGATGAGCTAATGGCTGGCACAACGGAGTTCGGTGCCCCTGAGGGCTCGCCTCGAGCGAGAAGATGTCTCTAGCCTTGTCGGGAGGACAGGAGGGAGCAACCGCAAACGTCGAGGCCCAAGATGAGCTTTCCATTAGAGGGCTCCCCCGGAGGGATTCAGTGGCGGCAACGTCGGGTCGACTGTGGCGGAGGCTCGCAAGGAGCCTACGGCTGGAGAACCACTTCCTGGAGAGGTTGGGGCAACTGACGAACAAACTAAGGCCTTGGTGGAGCCTGCAGGGGAGGAGCAGGTGCCTGCAATCGAGGGAAGGAATTTGGACGAGGGGTTAGGGCAAGATAAGAATCTTGCGGCCGAAGCTTCCTCCACCAAAGCTTCGGGAAAACTGGCGCTTGGCTGGCCGAGTTATCCAAGGAAGGACAAGCTAGAATAATTCTGTTGGAGGAGGCCAAGAGGTCAAAGGCTTCCTAGTCGGAGGTTGCCCGGATCGATCCTTGGACGGGGATAGTCAGCCAGTAGCTCGGACTCGGCCGTCGAGGCAGCGTTCGCTGCTCGAATGAGATTGGTACTGTATTCGGGCACGGATCCCTCGGTGAATGAGTTCGCAAACCTAGATCTGGTTGATGCCGCGTTTGGCCAGCGCGGCATGGCGAAGGATGTACACCTCCTCCCCGAGATCAATAATTCCACTCTCATGGGGCTAGCCAGGTCCTACATCTCCCAGGTGAGTTACTACTCCCGAGTAGCGAATGCTTTCTGACTAGTTCGGTCGTGCGTTTCTCACTTGTGTTTCATTCTGCAGAGCACTTTGATTACTAGGGCACTGTGCTGGCGCTTGAGTCTGGCAACAGGGGCCGTTGCTCAGGCCAAGAGAGTTAGCGTCGAGCTTCGATCGCGAGCGGAGGCGTCCGATATATTTGAGCAAGCTCTGGGTACTGCCCATGAGAATTTGAAGAAGATGAGGGTGATGCATCAGGCCGCCCTAGATGATGCGTCCAAGCTGAGGCTCGAAGTGAAAGAGCTACGCGGGCTCCTGGCGAAGTTCGATGACACATGCTTGGAGTTATCGCAGATCAAATCTAGGCATTCCGGAGAAATAAAAATTGTCAAGAAATAGTTTATCGAAAGCCTGGGCAGGCAGAGGAGAGAGGCTGTCGAGGAGAGGAAACCGCCTGAATAGAATGCTTAGCGAGTTGGAGGAGAAGGTGCGGCAACTTAACCGTGGTATCACCGATAGGGACGACAAGATCAAGTGGCACCAGGAAAAGCTAACCCAATTGATAGAGAGCTCTCCCAAGCCTGGGGGGAAGCCGATGGTAGGGAGTCGAAGATCAATGACCTTAAGAGCAGGATCGAGCAAATTAGGGCCAATAAATAGAGGGCATTGGCGAGGCCAAGGAGCTGACCAAGAGGTTAGCTCGGTAGGATGAGGAGGTATGGTACTACCCCCCTTTTTAGCTTCCTTTACTGGCTCATCGTGGCATCGGCTAATTCTATTTTTATAGATGAAGAAGGCGAAGCTGGAGAATCGAAGTCAGATGTAGTCCCTGCAAGGGGAACTGGCATCTAGCCGAGGGAGGAAATCAGAGCTCGAGAGGTGGGCCAGTGAGACTGAGGAGTAGATTGCCTTACTGCGGGGTCAAGTTGCTGAAACTGAAATGCGGCTCGCTCTACTCAGGGGCGAACAAGATGCAACCTGTGTCGATGCCTACCAGCTTGGTGTAGAGGAAACTCGAAGTAAGATATCCAAGGAGCATCCAGAATGGGATCTCTCCTTCATGGATGTTGAAACCTTCGAGGCTTGTTCCCTAGGGGATGAAGAGGATGAATATATCGATGTTTCGGACACCGATCTCGACGTTGTTCCGGATGTTAGTGTGGCCGCGGCTCCCGAAGGGCATACTCGTCATACCACTGGGGAAACAATAGTGTTTGAAAAGGGTGAGACAAGTCAAGCTCCCCCAAACGTCACCGAGGAAGCTGCCGAGGCCGCTGGGGCCGTTCCCGACCCTGATTTTTAAGGGTTATCTGTATGTTTTTATTTTTCAAACTTGTAACCCGGTTGACGTTTTCAAGAAATGACCTTTTTCTTCTGCGTGATTGTTTTTCTTGAATGGTCTTTTGTCTTGAGTTTTCTTTCGACCGCGGGCAGCTCATGGCCTATCCGCATTGTTTGGTCGAATTAATTCGGACTTGAATAAATATCCCGGTCAAGGCCGAGGTATCAGGGCAGATCGAGCAGGACCGAGATATGAGAATAGCTCGGTTGGAGCCGAAGCTAGATAGTTCGGTCTGATCAAGGCGAGAAAGTGGATGCGCCTTTGGAGGGAGTTTGATCCCGAAAAGGGGGTTTGTTGAATTTCCCACCGTCATTTACTTATCCTTTTCGGTAAAGAGGGAGCGATTCTTTGCTTCCCGTGAGCAGCCACTGAAGCGACGACGCGTGACGAGGCTTTATGGCAGTGGCGTTGGAGCTGATGACTCGGGCGATTAGGGTACTCGCCCGAAGTAGTTTAAATACCAGTGGTGGTAGGCTATCGCTAACCATTTCCTCTGCCATCTTTTGTTGGTTTATCTAAACTTGTGATAGCAAGATGGCTTCCGAGGATGAAGGGAGATCAGCCGGAGCACCAGTCGACAGCGTCAATGCCCGTTGGGGGACCCGTAGCGGTCGTACTAGAATGACCATCGACGGGGAAGTCCTGGCATCATCGTTTGCAAGCCACAAGCAATTCCAAAAGGCGGTTGAGCAATACATGGTTGTCTCTACCAGGGAGATTGTGTTCCTCCACGAGGCTAATAGCTGATTGGAGAAGTAGGTGGTGTCTCTTAAGCAACTGGTGGGCGAGCCAACTCTGCAGCGAGGGGAGGGCTCAGCAGCTCCTGGAGAAAATGACAAGCCCCTGTGAGGGCTGATGTATTTTTCTTTCTTTTCTATCGCCCTTTCTATGATGAATGAAGAGAAAAGTTTCCGTAGCTTTTGTGCTTGCTGCTGTTTTTGAAATGCTTGCTTTCACCGTGCAAGTCTTATAAGTGAGCCACTCTCTTGGGGGATTTTTGGCCACCTCGGTAAGGTTCAAGGCGTAGCGCCTATGCTTTAGTCGAAGTATAAAGTGTGTTTGTCATCGTTGAGATAAAGGCAGCCATCTTAGTCCGGATAGGAGTGTAGGATAACACTCAGTCATGCTGGACCGGAAAGAGATACCTCGGTTTGTTCCGAAGTATGAAAGCGGCTTGGCCTTGGATGGAAGCACAAGGCGATGTCCAGGTTCATGCCTGGATACAACAGGTAGTTAGGCTGAGCGAGGAATATTGAAACACCTTTATCGAGGAGTACTTGGCCTTCGTGCCTTTTATTACTATGTCAGTGCCTTGTCTTTTTCAAGGCAAGTCGACCTTCGTTTTGCTGAAGTAGATAATACGGCTTTGTAGCCAGCAAAAGGTTGCCTCAGTACTTTTTAGGGGCATTTATCTCGTCGACCTTTCCCAACACGAGTCGTTTCAACGTACGACGTAGGCGCTCGTTTGCCATTGGAGGGTGTCATTTTTATCGGGCGATTTCCCAGGTCTGCCCGTATCTTTAAGATCAGCGGGCGATTTTTTGCAATTATGATCCATGATCCGGGATCAGAGGAGATCCTCTGGCGTACATCATGGACTGAGCGACGCATTTGGCGCGCATAGAAGGGTGCTATTTTCATCTGGGAGGCCACGTGGCAGCATGGATTGGGCATTTTGAATCTCGGGGCTTTCTGCTTTAATATCTGCTCCCGGTTCATTTCGCCTATAAGAAGGGGAGGAAGGGCCGTGTTAGCCATCCCCAAAAATTTCTTCTCTGTGAGCTGTGAAAATTTTTATGATGCCTGTATCCCGAGGCTTAGAGTGAGGGACCGAGTTTTTCTTTTGCAAGTCGTCTTCCCCCGGATAGTTGGGGTGATGAAGGAGTCATGAAAAGCGGCTCGTCCTTAAGGGTGGAGCTTCGGAGATCACATGGAGAGCGCACAGGAGGTCTGCAGAGATCACATGGAGAGCGCACATATGCGCTTCCTATGTGTCCTTTGTGGTTTGGCTGCGGGGGTCGCAGGGTAGGAAGTGCACAGACACCCCGTAGCACGCACGGACTTCCTTCTCCCTCTGGCTGGATGCTTAGCCCCTCCGTGGGGAATCTTCCGCCATGTGAAGAGAGAGTTGAGAGCAGTGTGGGGCTGATGGTCCCCTAGCTCTCAATCGGGCAACGACCTGCATCCCAGCATCCACCCAGGGGAAGCTTCCTCACATCTGCATCCATGGGTCTGTGCCTCTTTTTGGATCTCTTAATTCATCCAGAGGACCCGTGGAGTGCTGGGCCGGCCTTGGCCGGCGGTTTGGGGTGAGCTGTCTGATTTGTCTGATTTCTTGGGTTAGACGCCGAAATGTCATCATTAACCGAAATTGATTGAAGCAGTTCGGCCGAGCTATGTACTCATTTTTATTTCCTGTGCTTTGATGCACTTGTAACTCCTCATAGGAGGTTATAACTTTTCTTTTGGTGAGGAAATAAAGAAAGTTTCCATTCCTTCTTTTTTAGTTTCTGTCTCTTCTGTGCTGAGAGTTGTTACTCCCATATCATACTTTTTATGCTGTAGCATATTTTGATAGCTATCGCGGCTTAGTTCTTGCTAAGGCCAATGTCCGGTCCTCAGCGGAGATAGCGTATATCCATGATTGAGTCAAAGAGGGACCTGGGCGATCCTATGGACTCATGAGGTAGGCATGATCTTGTTTATTGAGATAGGTATTTCGGCAGGGAAAGACGGTTCGTGACATGCCTTTGTTGTTGAGTAATGGGAGGTTGTTTGCCTCCATTGAGGTATAATAGGATGCCTTAGCCGCATCAGAATGATGGAGAGATTACTCGACTAAGCCGAAGCTTCAGGATATCACTCGGTTGTTGCCGAGGTATGAAGGATATCACTCGGTTATTGCCGAGGTATGAAGGATATTTTGGTTGTTGCTGAGGTATAATATTTATTTGGCTCTTGCAGCAAATGTAGATTCTGGTGCGGGCTGCCAAAGAGGATGAGGGTTATCAGAGCGACGCATAGGGGCATCCAAAGTTTATGACTTAGTTATCCTCAAGGGAGGCAAGCTATCGCTGATTGCTGATGCATTTTTTACGTCTTTTCAAGGATGCCCAATTCGAGGGAGTCTGGCAGGTTCTTGAGGACATTTATTTCAGAAGGTTTGGCAAACCGGAGGGAGCCTGGTCCCTAGAAAAAGGGGAGTTCCCTGCGCACCTCGTCGATGCTTCCGATCCTCCTCGATGAGGGGGCGCGACCCCTTGTCTCCGCAAGCGCCTACTGAGGCGATGATGCGTGGTGAGTTTCATTGGTCGAGATTAATGACTCGAGTGATCGAAATACTCGCCAGGAGTGGTTTAAATATGGACGAGGGGGATGCCTGTGCCGGTCATCCTTTCGGCTAGTCTCCCAACGACTCTTTAGTGTGGATATGGCCTCCAGCGGCGAAAGGCGATCGACTCAAGGGCCGAACGGCGGTGCTAATGGCCACAGGGACTCCCGGGGGAGCCGCATTGCAGTGACTATTGATGGGTGGTTCTGGCATCGGCATTTGTGAGCCATGAGCAGCTTCAAAGAACGACCGAGCGATATTTGGCCGTTTCAATGAGGGAGGTCGAGCTCCTTCGCCGTGTTATCAGCCAGCAGGAAGGGGAAATAGCGTCCCTTGTCAACAGGTCACCGAGTTGGCTCAGCATGAGGAGGGCTCGGCGGCTCCTGGGAAAGACGATAAGCCCTGTGAGGGTTCTTTTTATCTTTTCTTTTCCTCTTTGTTGTTTCCTTCATGATAAATAAGGAAGGTTTTTTGCAACTTCTATTTTTGCTGCCATCCCCAAGGTGTTTGTCCCCATCGAACAATGTTCTACATTTTAGAGACCGACAGGTCGGACGGGGCTTATGAACGGCCCGAGTCCGAACAAAGCTTAGGAGAACGTTTAGGTCGGTCGGGGCTTGTAAGCTGCCCGAGTCCGAACAAAGCTTAGGAGAACATTTAGGTCGGTCGAGGCTTGTAAGCTGCCCGAGTCTGAACAAAGCTTAGGAGAACGTTTAGGTCGGTCGGGGCTTGTAAGCTGCCCGAGTCCGAACAAAGCTTAGGAGAACGTTTAGGTCGGTCGAGGCTTGTAAGCTGCTCGATCCGAACAAAGCTTAGGAGAATGTTTAGGTCGATCGGAGCTTGTAAGCTGCACGAATCCGAGCTAAGTTTAGGAGATCGCTTAGGTCGGCCGGGGCTTGTAAGCGGCCCGAATCCTAGCTAAGTTTTGGAGATCGCTTAGGTCGGCCGGGGCTTGTAAGCGGCCGAATCCGAGCTAAGTTTTGGAGATCGCTTAGGTCGGCCGGGGCTTGTAAGCGGCCGAATCCGAGCTAAGTTTTGGAGATCACTTAGGTCGGTCGGGGCTTGTAAGCGGCCCGAATCCGAGCTAAGTTTGGAGATCGCTTAGGTCGGCCGGGGCTTGTAAGTGGCCCAAATCCGAGCTAAGTTTAGGAGAACGTTTGGTTCGGCCGGGGCTTGTAAGCTGCCCGAATCTGAGTTAAGTTTCGGAGAACGCTTAGGTCGGCCGGGGCTTGTAAGCAGCCCGAATCGAGCTAAGTTTTGGAGATCGCTTAGGTCAACCGGGCTTGTAAGCGGCCCGAATCCGAGCTAAGTTTAGGAGAATGTTTGGTTCGGCTGGGGCTTGTAAGTGGCCCGAGTCCGAACAAAGCTTAGGAGAACGTTTGGTTCGGCCGGGCTTGTAAGCTGCCTGAGTCCGAACAAGCTTAGGAGAACGTTTGGTTCGGCTGGGCTTGTAAGCGGCCCGAATCCGAATAAAGCTTAGGAGATTGTTCGGCTCTTAATCATACTGGGGGCGCTCGGCCATACCGAGTCTTTATAAAGTAGGACTTGACCCAGCCGAGGTTCGGAGATTCAATTGAAAGCTCGAGAAATAGCTCGGTTGTGCCGAGAATGAGCTAGAGACATCCTTTTCTTATCACAATTTTTCCAAAGAAGCGACCATGTCAGATAACAGGAATACCATGCCAAAGTTATAAATGGGGCAGGTCAAAGAGGCATACCCTACTGATAGTATACGCGGAGATTGTCCGAGTTCCATGTCCGGGGAATAAATTTCTCGCTTAGATCCTGGAGCTTGTAGGTGCCAGGTCCGATGACTTCCGCTACTTGGTAGGGGCCTTCCAGTTTGGCGAGAGCTTTCTTGCTCTAGCGGTTTGGAGACGGATGCTCTTTGGAGGACAAGGTCGCCAGGCGAGAAGGATTTACCTTTGACTCTGGAGGCATGGTAGCGGGCCACTCTTTGCTGGTACGTGGCCATTCTATTCGAGCTTTTTCCCTGATCTCTTCCACCAAGTCGAGATTGGTGCGGAGCTGCTTGTCGTTAGCCTCTTCTGAGTAGCTTTCCACTCGTGGAGAGGGAAGGCCTATCTCCACAGGGATGACAGCTTCCGTGCCAAAGGCCATCCGGAATGGGGTCTCGCCGATGGGATTCTCTGGGTGGTGCGGTAGGCCCATAGAACATGATGAAGCTCATCCGCCCATCTGCCTTGGGCTCTGGCGAGCGGGCTTTAATCCCTTGAAGTAGGGTCCGGTTTGTTACCTTGGCTTCTCTGTTGGCTTGCGGATGCCCTACTGAGGTGAGGCGATGACTGATGCCATGATCCTCGCAGAACTCTTGAAACTTGGGATTATCAAATTGCTTGCCATTATCGGTGATGATGGTATGCGGGAGACCAAAATGGCAAATGATGGATTTCCACATGAAATCCCTGGCCGAGCTTCAATTATTTGGGCAACTGCTTCAGCCTCGACCCATTAGTGAAGTAATCAATGGCGATGAATAAGAACTTCCTCTGTCCAATGGCGAGGGGAAAAGGGCCGAGAATGTCCATCCCCCACTTAGCAAAGGGCCAAGCGGAGGAAATAGGGACCAGACTGGCAGAGGGGAGCCTCTGGATGTTGGAGTGCCTCTGGCATGGGTCACAAACTCGGACGAGATCATCGGCATCTTTTTGCATGGTTGGCCAGTAATATCCCTGGCAAAGCACCTTGTGGCATAGAGATCGACTTCCTAGATGATTGCCGTAAATTCCTTCATGCACCTCCGAAGAGCATAATCAGCTTCAGACGGGCGGAGGCATCTGAGCAGCGGCATGGAAAAGGACCGCTTATAGAGCTGGTCGTCGATCAGCACATAGTGGGTAGCTTGCAGTCTCAGCTTCTTGCTTCCCTGCGGTCGGCTGGGAGCGACCCTTCTTTAAGATACTTTAATATAGGGTCAAACCAAGATGGTTCGACCTCAATCTGCATCACTCGGTCTGCCTCCGCGATGCTAGGCCTTTCCAGGATTTCCAAGGGGAACTTCTACTCGAAGTCCATCGACTCCACAGTTGCTAGCCGGATAATAGGTCGGCATGAGCATTTTTGAATCTGGGGATCTGGATAATTTCGAATTCAGAGAAGTGAGAGAGTAGGTTCCGCACCTCTTGGAGATACCGAATCATATTTGGCTCTCGGGCCTCAAACTCGCCCCGTACGTGACCAGCTACCAGCTGAGAGTCGGTGAAGGCATTTAGCTTCTTCACTTTCAAATCACGGGTGATTCGGAGTCCGCGAGCAGAGCTTCATATTCGGCTTCGTTGTTAGAGGCTGGGAAGAGAATCTAACGCCATATTCGAAGGTCGCCCCCTCTGGGCTGGTGAGGACTAAACCAGCACCGGAGCCATTGGCGTTGGAGGATCCGTCGACATGGAGCAACCATAGGGTATTCGATCTTGGGTGCTCGGAGGAGTCAGGAGAGAGCCATCTTCTGGGATAGTGCATTCAAGGAGGAAGTCGGCTAGAACCTGCGCTTTGATGGCTGAGCGAGGCTGATATCGGATATCATGCTCGCTCAATTCAACGGCCCATTTAGCCATTCTTCTGATGTCTCGGGGGTGGACCACCGCCTTGATGGGCTGGTCGGTGAGGACTGTCACAGAATGCGCCTGAAAATATGGTCGCAACCTCCGAACCGACGTTATCAGGGCCAATAAGCTTCTCAATTCGGTGTACCTCGTCTCGGTCCCGAAGCAGTTTGCTGACATAGTAGATCGGCTTTTGGGTCTTCTTCTCTTCTCTGACCAAGACCGAGCTAATTGCCTTCTGAAACTGCCAGGTACAAAAATAGCATCTCTCCCGATTTGGGCTGCTAAGGAGAGGCGGCGAGCCGAGATACTTCTTGAGGTCTTCAAATGATTTTTGGCATTCAGGAGTCCATTGAAAGTTCTTGGCGGATCGGAGAGCTTTGAAGAACGGGAGGCTCCTCTCGGCCGACCGAGCCACGAAGCGGTTGAGGGCCACAATCCTTCCGGTCAGGCGCTGGACTTCTTTGACAGATGTCGGGGTGCCATTTGTTAAGGGCTTGAATCTTCTGCGGGTTGGCTTCGATGCCTCGCTGAGAAACCATAAAGCCCAGAAACTTTCCCGAGGTGATGCCGAAAGCACACTTTGTCGGATTGAGCTCATCCGATACTTTCGGAGTATCGCGAAGCTCTCTGAGAGGTCTTCGATATGCTGGGAAGCTTCCTTGCTTTTGACCAGCATGTCATCAACGTATACCTCCATGTTCCGACCGATTTGCTCCTTGAAGACCTTGTTTACCAGCCTTTGGTAGGTGGCGCCTGCATTCTTCAGACCGAAAGGCATGACTCGGTAACAATAGGTACCTCGGTCAGTTATGAAGGTGGTCTTTTCTTCATCCTCGGGTACCATCCGAATTTGGTTATAGCCTGAATATGCGTCCATGAAGGTCAGCATCTGATGGCCGGAAGTGGCATCCACGAGCTGGTCGATCCGGGGGAGAGGGAAGCTGTCCTTCGGGCATGCTTTATTAAGATCGGTGAAGTCGATGCAGATTCGCCATTTGCCGTTCGACTTCTTCACCATAACAACATTGGACAGCCAGCTCGGATAATTTACCTTCCGAATGAAGTTTGCCTTGATGAGCTTGTCCACCTCTTCTTCAATTGCTCTCTGCGGTCAGGGGCGAAGCTCCTCTTCTTCTGCTTCATGGGTCGAGATATCTCGTCCACATTAAGATGTGGACAAGGACGTCCGGACTAATCCCAGGCATATTGAGGCTGACCAGGCAAAGACATCAGCATTCCTTCGAAGAAAGTCGATCAGCTCCAGCCGGGGCTTCCCTTTCAGCAGCGACCCAATCCTTATGGTTTGGTCAGGCGAGCTTCATCCAGTGGTACCTCCTCCAACTCTTCGGCTGGTTCTCCTCGCTGCTCGGCGAAATCCTCCTGAGCGTCTAGTCCATCAACCTCGGGCAGTCTGGATTGCAGGCTGGTGACGAAACACTACCGAGCTATGGCTTGGCTTCCCGAACTACACCTACCCCTCGCTCGGTAGGGAACTTCATAACAAGATGGGGATGGAGACGGCGGCTCTGAGAGACATTAGGCCGGGTCTTCCCAAGATTGCATTGTAGGGTAACCGAAGCTGGTCACCAGGAAATCTGCACACACAGTGGCTACGCGGGGCCAGGTCCTCGACGGACCGTCAAGGTTACGACCCCCTCCGGGATAATGACATCGCCGGTGAACCCCATTAGGGTGGAGTCCATGGCTCGGAGACTCTCCATGAGAAACTTTATCTTCACAAACACATCAAGGTACAAAACATTGACGGAGCTTCCACTATCAATTAGAATTTGGCTTACATCATAGTTGTTCAAATTAAGAGATACAACTAGCGCATCATCGTGCGGAAACTGTATCCCCTGGAAGTCATCATTGGAGAAAGAGATCTCATCAGGTCATGCTTTCTTCGGCGCCAGACCTTCTTCATCGTCCCTCCCGCCTGAAGGACTACCGACCGCCTCAATCGTGTTAATGTGGCCAGCGACCGGAGGATTTGGAGGAGGAGGAGGTTGCTGCTGGGGCTCAGGCCGGCGATCGCCCCATTCCTTGGCTGGGGGCTCCTCTGAACCGATCCAGTCTACCCCGCTGATGAGCCTTTCAATCTCATTCTTTAGTTGCCAGCACTCTTCAGTGTCGTGGCCATGGTCGCGGTGGTAGCGACAATACTTTGCGGGATCTCTTTGGGCCGCATTCCCTCTGAGAGGAGGAGGTCGAGGGAGTTGGCGCTCGATTTCCATGAGGATCTCCGCTCTTGGGGCAGTGAGCGAGTGAACCGGTGGAACCTCCTAGGTGGGCTCCGAGTGCGGTTCCTTGGCGGCGGCTAGGGAACCCTTTGGCGGCAAGGCGACTTGGCCGGCGGGCAGGTCGGTGCTTATCTGAGCCCTTGGGCTCCTTCTTCTTTGTCAGCTCGGCTCAAGCGGCTCTCCACGACTCCTCAACTCTGGCATACTTGTCTGCCAGGACCATCATGTCGGAGAGGTTTGGAGGTTAGCTAACCTCCAAGGCCAGGTAAAAGTTGCTCTCCTTCAATACTTTGCCTACTAGGGCGGACATGGCACCTCATGATTAAGGTGGTCCACCTCCAGCATGGCCATGTTGAAACGGCCGAGATACTTCTTCAGGGACTCCCCTCTCTCTGCTTAACCTCAGAGAGGGAGTCGGATCTTCGTCAGTGGCGGTGGCTACTGACGAACTGGCTGATGAAAAGGTGGCTCAGCTCGCCAAATGAATCAACGGAACCTGGCTTCAAAGCATTAAACCAAGTTGGGCAGATCCCCTGAGGGTGGAAGGGAAGGCATGGCAGAGGACCGCATCTGATGCCCCGTGGAACATCATTATTGATCAGAAGTTGTTAAGATGATTGTCGGGGTCGGAGGAGCCATAATAAGGCTCGATGGTAGGCAGCTTGATGTGGGAGGGAATCACTTCCTCCATGATCTTCTTAGAGAAGGGAATGCCCTGCTCCACTTTATTTTGAAGCGATGGGCTTGCTTGGCGTCAAGCTCTTGATGCATTTCTTGGAGCTGGCGGCGGATCTCTTGTCAGGAAGAGCAGAAGGTGCAGGGCGAGGAGAATACTGAGACGGTGTAGAATCATGGCGAGAATACACCGGGGAGAGAGATGGGCTCATCAAGATCTAGGGAGATCTTTGATGCGGGCTCATTGGGGAGCTAGCTCAGCTTCTCTGGAACGGCGAGGGGGTCGTAACCCCATGTGGGCTGGAAGAAGAGATCGCTGGATGAGTGGGGGCTGCATTCTCCTCAGAAGGGTGAGGAGCAGGAGTAGCCGGACGGGGGGCTTCGGAGCGCTCCTGAATCAGGTGGGCCAGGGCCTGGACTTGCTGGACCAGTAAGGCGAACTGGTCTGGGTCACTGGGGCCGCCGGTGGCGATGGAGTCTCGACTGCGGTGGTGGCGGCGTGACATTGCTCACTGGATCAGGCCTTTGAGAGGCGACCTGATCTTGGGCTTCGGAGGTAGCCTTTTTTCGTTGGCCATGGGAGGAGTTCTCTTGCAGACTAGATCCTTGTCTCCGGATCACAAGTTTTTAGGGACTTGAGGGCCCTTCCTCTAGCGCCAATTTGTTGCTGCTGAAATCTTATCCTCCCGGGCGCATTCGGGCTTCGAGAAGGGCTTCCTCCAGAACGGACCTACAAAACAGTCCTCACGCGAGAGGCGTTGGGGTGGCCCTCTACGGAAGACCCTCCGATGCTCAAGTCAGTGGAGATCGATAGTCAACAAAAATAAGGAGAAGGCTCTCGCTGAAGAGTCTCTCCCAGGGCTCTGAGCAGAGCATAATGGCGGAAGCAAAGGAAGAGAGAGGGGAGAGAGAATCAGTGAGTGAGTGTGCGCATAAGAGATGGCGTACCTGAGGGGATCTGAGGCTGTGGTATTTATAGAGGATCACCTGGTTGCTTGGGAGCATCGTTGGTCCGAAGGCCGTTGAGATCTGAATCCAGTTTGTTATGAGATCGGTAGGATTCGTATCTGGTTAGTTAGAGGATCAACGACTGGGAGAGCTTGTTGACATCTCGAGATTTGGTGGGGGCCTAGGTTCCAGGGCTCTAGGCCACTTTCAGATATGATTCCTGTTTGAAATCTTAATATTTTAAGCTTTCCTATACTGAATTTCACAGAGGTGTAGGTATCGCTCGGGCTAGGCTGAGTGATGGAAGAGATCGGCTAGAAAGGCCGGATGATGGGATGGCTCGGTTAGGGCCAAGAGACGATAGCTCAGCTCGAGAGGCCGAGAGATGATAGCTTGGCTTGAGGGGCCGAGAGACGATAGACGATAGCTCGGCCAGAGGGGCCGAGAGACAATAGCTCGGCTCGAGGGGCCGAGAGATGATAGACGATAGCTCGGCTCAAGAGGTCGAGAGACGATAGCTCGGCTCGAGGGGCCGAGAGACGATAGACGATAGCTCGGCTCGAGAGGCCGAGAGACGATAGCTCGGCTCGAGGGGCCGCGCCTTGGGAACCCTTGGCTCGGTGAGGGCTAGGGCGTTCCGACCTACCGAGGTTGACTTATCTCTGGCGGGTGTCGCACAGCGGGTAGGAATCAATCTAGCCTTAGCCATGAACACGATTATTGATGTATAGCGATTTTACCCCTCAACAGGATTATATCCATCTATTTGGCATATTGACTAATGGAGGAATTCTGTGACAAGTCCGCAAGGAAAATGAGGGAATTACTAGGTGCTTGGTTTGAAAACAGAAAAGAAATTAGATCATTCTCAAGCTTAAATCATTCTTGGGTTTACTTGTGAAAACAGAACAGAAATGAGGAAATTAGGTGCTGAGAGTTTCTTCCAAGGTTCCTAAGTCATTGGTTTATTTGAAGAACAAGTTTCTGAATTTACTCACCGAGTATGGAATACTCTGAAGAACAAAAGAAACACGCGATGGTAATGAGATATTGGTGGCCCATGACTCCTATATTTTCTTTAAAAAAATGCAGAAATAAAAAGAGAGATGGATTGATATAACAGATATATATATATATATGTCATTCACTACAAGGGGAAAAAAATATTGCGACGCCCAAATGCATCGCTAACATGCTATTGCGACGCAATAGCGGGCAATGACGGCGTCGCTCAGATGTCCGTCGCAATACCCATTTGTCGCAATTGCGTCGCAATATTGCGACTCTCTGCGACACAACAATTGTCGCAATATTGCGACGCATCCAAATGCATCGCTAAATTTAAAACTAATTTTTAATATTTAAAATTATTATTAAATATTGCGACGCATTTAGTGCGTCGCAATATTTAATAATAATATTTTTGATATAATAGCGACGCAATTTGAGTCGCTAATGCATCGCAAATAATTTTTTTTTAAAATATTGCGACGCAAGGTCATTGCGTCGCAATATTTATTAATAATATTTTAGATATAATAGCGATGCAATTTGAGTCGCTAATGCGTCGCTATTAAATTTTTTTTAAATTATTGCGACGCCAGGTCATTGCGTCGCAATATTTAATAATAATATTTTAAAATATTAGCGATGCAATTTCAGTCGCTAATGCGTCGCAATTAAATTTTTAAAAAAATAAAATATTAAAAATTAAAACGGTTAATACAATTTCGTTACATTTAAATATTGATAGAAACATTCTTCACTCATATTGATCCAAACAATAATCAAATTTCCAAAAATAATTCATATATTAAAATTTTGAAGTTTTCATGTACAACATAAAAAAGAAAAAAAATACATCAAGAATCTGAGCGATCACGTGGAGGCTGGAGACCCTGCGACAAGCGGCTAACCATATCCTGCAAATGACGCATCTCATCTCGCATGTCTGCAAGCTCCTGATCCCGGCCTCGCATACGATCTCGAACTCCTGCTCGACCTCCTGCTGACGAACGTCTGCCGAACCTCCTCCGCAATAGATCTCCGAAGTCGTCTAAACGCTCGGCAGGAATATCACCAGAAACTCGCGAGCTGGAGGCCTGATGGGAAAATATGTAGAAGCTCTAGTGCCCAGACCATAGACCCTGCGGTCTCGGCTGGGCACCAACAGCCTCCAAAAACACACGCCGACTCTCCTCTGCTGAGAGTTCGACGGGCGTCTCCCCATCAGTAGAGTCGACCTGCGATGCCTGGGAGCGAAGCTCCTCGACTCGTGTCTTTGAAATTATAAATCAACAATAAATGAGTTAATAAATTTCTTCAAAATTTTAGAAATTAAACAGATACTACATAAATCTAATTTCTTACCGCAACCTCCCGTGATCGCGTGTCGACCCAGGAACCGTCCCTCCTGGTGTGTGTCGCCCTGAATAGACGAAACTCACCAGGATCTCCGCCCTCCTGCTCAGACTATAACAATAAAAAAATTGATATTAATACAAATATTTGTAAATAACTAAATTAGTAATTAAAATATTTATGTTTTCTTACCATACGCCGTCTGTGCTCCTGAATCGAAATGGAGCCCGAAGTATGGCGGAGAGACCCGTGCCAGGACCGCCCTTCTCAGATCGGCGGTTCGTGCTGGCTGATGCGGACCTCCTGCGCCAGCCATCGGACTGCCAGGCCTGCTGCCACTCGTGCCAAATACCCTCTGGCACATGCGCAGGACGCTGACCCGATGACCTCCAACGATGAAGCATGTCGGAGTATCGGCGTCCCGTCAGAGCCTCCCATGCTGCCCTAATGGCATCATGGCTGGCAGGATCCCACGTAAACTTTTTCTGCATTAAAATAAACAGTTAGTTTCTGAATTTATTAAGATTAAGAAATTTTATATCAGTGATAAATTGTATTTAATAAGTTTACCTGAAACTCAGAAAAATAAAACTCCCTCGTGGCTGGAGATACGTGGCGCCAATCGTAGCCACTGGGATCTGCACGCCTCTGAAATACGGCGCTGATGTGGCTGGATACATGATGCTGCTCAATAAATCTGTTAAAAAAATGCATGTTTATAAGTAATTGACTTAAAAACATAAACATATATTTTTAATTAGTATATACTTACAGCCCATGAGCATCAAGTCGAAGTACGGTGCGGCCGATGGTGGAAGAACTCTCGGAGGTATGTGCCGATCGGCTGGATGGTAATACTGCTGGAGAGATCGAAGGCTGTGCGATGTGTGGAGATCCAAACTCTCCATCTCCAAAGCTCATGTGATCTGATGTAGCAGGGCTACGTCCCTGCTCACTCCGTCTGTCGTCGGTAGATCTACCTCTGCCCGTCATACTGAAAATACTAAAGATTCATGCAATTAAATTACGATTAATGATTGACTATGTAAAAATTTAACACTTATAAAAAAAGTTAAATTTTAAAAAACCTCTATGTTTAATCGGTGTCATTTGTTTCGTGAAATGTTGGTTCAACATCCGATGCCGTATCGGACTGCGATTCAGTTTCATTATCATCGGAAGGAAACCGAACATTTGCATCCGCAATTTCTTGGACTCACCATTTGGATCTCTAAGTGATGTTTCAGGAGCCCTTGTGTCGTCCTCAATTGCATGCATTTCCATCTCATCCTCTTGAAATGCAGGGCACTCGGCTGATTGACTTGATGAACTCTCCTCTAATACGATTGTTGAACGTGGGACGATTTTAGAAACAGCCCACCAATCTCGCTTGTCGTTGCGCAAACTTGGATATCCGCAGTAAAACACTTGCTGAGCTTGGGATGCAAGGATGAATGGGTCATATTTCTGCAATCTTCGTCGATGGTTCACTTCAACCAAATTGTAGTCGTTATGAACCCTTTTGCCCACAGGAACTGTCGGATCGAACCAATCACAACGAAACAATACGGTTCGTTTCATAGGCCAACCGGGATATTCAACTTCAACCACCTCTACTAACTTTCCGTAATAATCCTGCATATTTGCTCCAACACTTTCTCCTTTAACACACACGCCCCAGTTCTGCGTGCCTCTTGAAGCTGCTAATCGTTCAATCTGAAATTTGTACCCATTAACAAAATAGCCAGTAGAGGTTGTTACGGTCTTCAATGGCCATTGCGATAGACATTTAATGAAAATATTATCGGTTGGGGACCATGGACCGTTTACCTATAAATTAATAAGCTATTCACAACCAATTCAAAAAATTAAAGCCATTATTGAAATTGATTGAGTGATACTACTCACAAATTCATAAAACCAGTAAGCAAACTCCGTTTCTAACTTCTGTCCAATTGCAACTTGACTGATGTCGGGATTCATCTGTCGTTGTCTATCACAATACATCCTTATGGGATGATAAGGATTAAAACTGATGTTAGCAATTAAATATTATGGTATATTGTAATTTAAATTAGAAGTTCCAATTAAGCATTGAAGTATACACTTACTCAATATATGGATCGACTTCTCTACAGTTCATTAGGATAATAATGTGCTGCATTATACTCCATATCGCTAAGATTTCTTGACTTCTGCCCTCCAAATGAACGGCCGATACCTTTAAAAATTGATATTCTACCGTCATTAGGTTCTCCTTCGTCCACACATACGTCATCGTTACGAGCAAGATTTCGGCTCCTCGTGTGGACGTGACCCTCAAAGTAATGCGAGGCAAAAGCTGAAACTTCTTCGACCAAGTGTGCATTGCATATAGAACCTTCAACCCTTGCCTTATTACGTACATTATTTTTTAACTTCTTAAGGTACCTATATGTAAAGTTGAGACAAAAAATAACCAATTTTCTCACAATAAAATAATATTGAAATGTTAATATGTCTTTTAATATTTATCATCAATTTTCTCCTTCGTCCACACATTTTTTTAATATTTATCATCAAATTATTTAAAAATATTTTTAAAAATAATAAAATATAATAGAATCTAAATTTTTTGTGTTAATTTTTTTTTATAAGTGTTAAAATTTTTTTTTTGAAGGGGCCGGGGGTGGGGAAAACCCCCCTAGCTGTTACTTTTTTTTAAAAAAAAATTAAGTTGCCCATGTTTTAAAAATATATTTATATTTTTTTATATTGTCATCAAATTATTTGAAAATTTTTTAAAAACAATAAAATATGATAAAATATTTTTTTTGTTAATTTTTTATGAGTGTTAATTTTTTTTTAATTGAAGGGGCCGGGGGTGGGGAAAGCCCCCTAGCTGTTACTTTTTTTTTTTTTTGGTCTGGCCACCGTGGCCAGGCCACGGCCGGCCATGGCAGCGGCCGTTGCAGGAGAAGACGGCCACGGCCGTGGCCGTGGCTGTAGAAGACGAAGGGGGGGTGGAGAAACCCCCCCAAACTGTAATTTTTTTTTTGGTGGCCTGGCCACCTGGTCAGGCCACGGTCGGCCACGGTAGCGGCCATGGCCGAAGAAGACGAATGAAAGGGGGTGGGGAAAACCTCTTCATTAATATTTTTTTTTCGGTGGCCTTGACACCGTGGCTAGGCCACGGCGGCCGTGGCCGTAGAAGATGAAGGGGGTGGGGAACCCCCCCCCCCCCCCCCCAAATTGTAAATTTTTTTTGGTAGCCTAGCCACCGTGGCCAGGCCACGGCAGCGGCCGTGGCCGGAGAAGATGAAGGGGGGGTGGGGAAACCCCCCCCCCCACAAACTGTAATTTTTTTTTTTGGGTGGCCTGGCCAACGTGGCTAGGCCACGGCCGGCCACGGCAGCGGCCGTGGCCGGAGAAGACGGCCACGGCAGCGGCCGTGGCCGGAACCTTTTTTTTTTAAAAAAAAACAATTTAGGAGGATGGGGGGCTTACCTCGGTCGCGAGGGGACGCCGTCGGAGTGGGGGGAGCTTCCGCCGGGGGAGATGACGGGGGGAGCCGGAGGAGTGAACGGACGGCGGCGGCTAGGGTAAGAATAGGAAGAAGAAGAGAGGGAAGGGGGGGCCAACCCGACCAAGCGTTAAATAGTGGTGATTAGCGATGCAATTTATGCATCGCTAATCACTCGCTATTTTTTAAAATTTTATTATGGATTAGCGACGCAATAATGCATCGCTAATCCATCGCTAATTTGGCTTTTTTATTATTTTATGCAAAATTTAGCGATGCAACTAATTGCGTCGCTAACTTGGCATCAATGTCCGGCAGGAAAATAATTTTTATTTTCTAGGAAATTGCATCAAAATATTTTTTTAAATATTTAT
Source organism: Calamus simplicifolius (assembly GCA_900491605.1). NCBI lineage: Eukaryota > Viridiplantae > Streptophyta > Magnoliopsida > Arecales > Arecaceae > Calamus > Calamus simplicifolius. The sequence goes on along the minus strand of UESW01004171.1, from coordinate 255,853 downwards.
AACTGATAAAATTTATATTTTTTGAAAATAATTGCGACACAAATATTGCGTCGCAATATTTTTTTTAATTTTTTTTATTACATTTATTTTTCTTAAAAACATTGCGATGCAATAAATGCGTCGCAATATTAAAAATTATTTTCTCTAATAATATTAATTTTATTTTCTAGGAAATTGCATCGCAAATGCATCGTAATATTTTTTAAATATTTATAACTGATAAAATTTATATTTTCTAAAAAATTGGGTCGCAAATGCGTCGCAATATTTTTTAAATATTTATAACTGATAAAATTTATATTTTTTTGAAAATAATTGCGACGCAATAATGCATCGCAAAGTTTTTTTTTAAAATTTTTTAATTACATTTATTTTTCTAAAAAACGTTGCGACACAATACATGCGTCGCAATATTAAAAAATTTTTCTTCGAAGAAATTATTTTTAGGAACTGCATCGCTAATGCATTGCAATATTTTTTTTAATAATTATAATTGATAAAAATTATATTTTTTGAAAATAATTGTGACGCACATATTGCGTCGTAATGTTTTTTTTAATTTTTTATTACTATTATTTTTCTTAAAAATATTGTGACGCAATAAATGCGTCGCAATATTAAAAATTATTTTATATGGGAAATTATTTTTATTTTCTTGGAAATTATATCGATCGATCGGACCGATCAGCGATGATCCGACGGTTGCCATCGATCCAAGCCGTGATCCCGATCGGCCATGATCGATCTCAAACCGTGGCGATCGGTCCGGTCACCGACGATCCGATGGTTGCGATTGATCCAAGCCGTTATCCCGATCGGCCATGACCAATCTCAGATCGTGGCGATCGGTCCAATCAGCGACGATCCGACGGTTGCGATCGATCCAAGCCCTGATCCCGATCGACCATGACCGATCCCGGACCGTTGCGATCGGTCCGAGATCGCTGATGATCTGACGGTTGCGATCGATCCAAGCCCTGATCCCGATCGGCCACGACCGATCTATGACCGTGGCGATCAGTCCGATCGCCGACGATTGATGGTTGCGATCGATCCAAGCCGTGATCCCGATCGGCCACGACCGATCTCGGACCGTGGCGATCGGTTCGATCGCCGATGATCCGACGGTTGCGATCGATTCAAGCCGTGATCCCGATCGGCCACAACCGATCTCGAACCGTGGCGATCGGTCCAATCGGCGACGATCCGACGGTTGTGATTGATCCTAGCCCTGATTCCGATCGGCCACGACCGATCCCGGACCATTGTGATCGGTTCAAGATCGCTTACGATCCGACGGTTTTGATCCAAGCCTGATCCCGATCGACCACGACCGATCTCGGAACGTGGCGATTGGTCCGATCGCTGACGATCCAATGGTTGCAATCGATCCAAGCCGTGATCCCGATCGGCCACGATCGATCTCAGACCGTGACGATCGGTCCAATCGGCGATGATCCAACGGTTGCGATTGATCCAAGCCCTGATCCCAATCGGCCACGACCGATCCCGAATCGTTGCGATCGGTCCGAGATCGCTGACGATCCGACGGTTGCGATCGATCGAAGCCGTGATCCCGATCGGACCGTGGCGATCAGTCCAATTGGCGACGATCCAATGGTTGCGATCGATCCAAGCCGTGATCCCGATCGGCCATGACCGATCTTGGACCGTGGTGATCGATCCAATCGGCGATGATCCAACGGTTGCGATCGATCCAAGCCCTGATCCCGATTGGCCACGACCGATCCTGGACCGTTGCGATCGGTCCAAGATCGTTGACGATCCGACGGTTGCGATCGATCCAAGCCCTGATCCCGATCGGCCACGACCGATCTCAGACCGTGGCGATTGGTCCGATCACTGACAATCCAATGGTTGCGATCGATCCAAGCCGTGATCCCGATCGGCCATGACCATCTCGGACCGTGGCGATCGGTCCATCGGCGACGATCCAACGGTTGCGATTGATCCAAGCCTTGATCCCGATCGGCCATGACCGATCCCATACCGTTGCGATCGGTCCGAGATCGCTGACGATCTGATGGTTACGATTGATCGAAGCCATGATCCCGATCGGCCATGACCAATCTCGGACCGTGGTGATCTGTCCGATCGGCGATGTTCTGACGGTTGCGATCGATCCAAGCCCTGATCCCGATCGGCCATGACTGTTGGCCCAGATGACAACCCAAAGGGGGGGGGTGAATTGGGTTCTTTAAAAACTTTAGCCCTTTTAAAATAGTTTGCTTAAGAAGAATGAAAGCAAATGTAATGTAAATATAAAGTGCAGAGAATAAAACAGAGATAGAGATAGAGTCAATGGAAGCACGGCAAACACAAGGATTTTATAGTGGTTCGGTGTATCCAACACCTACGTCCACTCCCAAGATTCACTTGGGTCCACACTATAATCTTCCTTGATTACAGCCGAGTTGTTTTACAAGCTCACAACTTAAACTTGTTGTTTTCCCGGGATCACAACGAACCCAGCTGGTTTTTCGGGTTCACCAGCACAAAAACCCTAACACAAGCTCTACCAAGCTTGTACCGAGGTAAGACTACCTCCACTAGTTCAATCCCCCAGATTGAACTAGACACAAATAATAGAAATGTTGTTTTTCAATTACAAAGCTCCTTAATGAGCAGATAATCAAATATAAGAACAAGGTTTAGAAAAGCCTGATTTGTAGTTGGTTGGCTTTTGAGCTTTTCTTCTTTTCTTCTTTTCCTCTTCTCCTTGCTAGATTGAATCAAGCCTCAGCTCCGATTCTTCACGGTTGAAGCAGTTGAGAAGGTTTTGAGATTTTTCTTCTTTTCTTTGAAATTTGAAAATCTTTTGATTTGCTCTTGAATAGCTCTTGGATTTTCTTCTGAAGCTTTCTTGGATAGTTGAACTTGAGCACAGACGAAGCTTCCTTTGATTTCACACTTTTTCTTTCACTCTATTTGAATCACAGATTTTTTTCAAATGACGCTCTGTTTTTCCTCTTTTTCTGAAAAGATTTTTCTCTCTTGATTTGAATGTCTATTTTTTTTTTTGATTTGAAAACGACTTCTCTATTTATAGATTCTGCAAAAATATAGCCGTTAGAAACAAAGAAATATAGCCGTTAATTAAAAATCTTACCGTTGATGCTAAGTTGGCATTTGGAAAAATCACGCCCATAATTGTTGGAGTCGACTCCTGCTTTCCGCGAGTCGGCTCGAAGTCGTGATACCAAAATAGAAATACTCAGAAAGTTAGAGGGTCAACTCATCAAAAATAAAGTGTCGACTCCTGATAGTCGGGGTCGACTCATGAAAGGCAAGGGGTCGACTCGCGAAATGCTCAGAAAAACACACCTCTGGTGTCTGAGCGGAGTCGACTCACATAGTCATGGAGTCGGCTCGACAGAATCGGGGGTCGACTCATGAAATCACAAGGGTCGACTCGAGACAGACAGTCATTTTTGTATTCTGAGTGGAGTCGACTCTGAAACTCTAGAGTCGGCTCCGGAACGTATAAAAAATCAGAGAATTTTCTGATTGACTTGAAATTCATTCCAGATTCATTTTAAATTAATTTTTGACTTGAATACAATAAAATCGTCATTAGGAATCAATTCAAGAAATGTTCCAAAAACTCATTGATTATATTATGAAGTATAAAATTTCTTTTTGAAAGCTTAAACATGGAGCTTGAAGTTACTTTCAAATTGATTAAAGTTATACTTTAACATTCTCATTCAGTGTTCTAAATAAATTCATTGCTCATGTAAATAAACTCATTACATCTTTTAATATACTCATGGCTTTTGGTAATCATCAAAATCAATAAGATTAGGGCAACAAATTCTCAACAATCTCCCCAACAACGACCGATCTCGGACCGTGGTGATCGGTCCGATCACCGATGATCCGACGGTTGCGATCGATCCAAACCGTGATCCTAATCGGCCACGACCGATGTCTGACCATGGCGATCGGTCCAATCGGCGATGATCCAACGGTTGCGATCGATCCAAGCGTGATCCCAATCGTCCACGACCGATCGCAGACCATGGCGATCGTACAATTGGCGACGATCCGATGGTTGCGATCGATCCAAGCCGTGATCCCGATCGGCCATGACCGATCCTGGAAAATTGCAATCAGTCCGAGATCGCCGACGATCCGACAGTTGCGATCGATCCAAGTCCTGATCCTGATCGGCCACGACCTATCTCGGACCATGGCGATCGGTCCGATCGCCGACGATCTGAAGGTTGCGATCGATCCAAGCCGTGATCCCGATCGGCCACGACCGATCTCGAACTGTGGCGATCGGTCCGATCGCCGACGATCCGATGGTTGCGATCGATCCAAGCCGTGATCCCGATCGGCCACGACCGATCTTGGACCGTGGCGATCGGTCCGATCACCGATGATCCGACGGTTAGGATCGATCCAAGCTATGATTCCGATCGGCCACGACCGATCTTCGACCGTGGTGATCGGTCCAATCGGTGATGATCCGACGGTTGGGATCGATCCAAGCCCTGATCTCGATCGACCACGACCGATCCCGGACCGTTGCGATCGGTCCGAGATCACTGATGATCTGACGATTGCGATCGATCCAAGCCCTGATCCCGATCGGCCACGACCGATCTCGGACCGTGGCGATCGGTCCGATCACCGACGATTCGATGGTTGCGATCGATCCAAGCCGTGATCCCGATCGGCCACGACCGATCTTGGACCGTGGTGATCGGTTCGATCGGCGATGATCCGACGGTTGTGATTGATCCAAGCCGTGATCCCGATCGGCCACAACCGATCTCGGATCGTGGCGATCGGTCCAATCGGTGACGATCCGATGGTTGCGATTAATCCAACCCCTGATCCCGATCGGCCATGATAGATCCCGGACCATTGTGATCGGTTCGAGATTGCTGACGATCCGATGGTTGCGATTGATCCAAGCCCTGATCCTGATCGACCACGAATGATCTCGGAATGTGGCAATTGGTCCGATCGCCGACGATCCAACGGTTGCGATCGAACCAAGCCGTGATCCCGATCGGCCATGATCGATCTCGGACTGTGACGATCGGTCCAATCGGCGATGATCCAACGGTTGTGATTGATCCAAGCCCTGATCCCGATCGGCCATGACCGATCCTGAACCATGGCGATTGGTCCGAGATCGCTGAAGATCCGACGGTTGCGATCGATCGAAGCCGTGTTCCTGATCGAACCATGGCGATCAGTCCAATCGGCGACGATCCAATGGTTGCAATCGATCCAAGCCGTGATCTCGATCGGCCACGACCGATCTTGGACTGTGGCGATCGATCCAATCGGCGACGATCCAACGGTTGTGATCGATCCAAGCCCTGATCCCGATCGGCCACGACCATTCTTGGACCGTTGCGATCGGTCCGAGATCGTTGACGATCTGATGGTTGCGATCGATCCAAGCCCTGATCCCGATCGGCCACGACCGATCTCGGACCATGGCAATCGGTCCGATCGCTGACGATGCAACGGTAGCGATCGATCCAAGCCGTGATCCCGATCGGCCATGACCAATCTCGGACTGTGGCGATCGGTCCAATCGGCGACGATCCAACTGTTGCGATTGATCCAAGCCTTGATCCCGATCGGCCATGACCGATCCCATACCGTTGTGATCGGTCTGAGATCGCTGACGATCCGATGGTTATGATCGATCGAAGTTGTGATCCCGATTGGCCACGACCAATCTCGGACCATGGTGATCTGTCCGATCGGCGACGATCCGACGGTTGCGATCGATCCAAGCCCTGATCCCAATCGGCCACGACCGATCTCAGACCGTGGCGATCGGTCCGATCACCGATGATCCGACGGTTGCGATCGATCCAAGCCGTGATCCTGATCGGCCACGACCGATGTCTGACCATGATGATCGGTCCAATCGGTGATGATCCAACGGTTGCGATCGATCCAAGCGTGATCCCAATCGTCCACGATCGATCGCGAACCATGGCGATCGATACAATTGGCAATGATCCGACGGTTGCGATTGATCCAAGCCGTGATCCCGATCGGCCACGACCGATCCTGGACCGTTGCAATCGGTTTGAGATCGCCGATGATCGACGATTGCGATCGATCCAAGTCCTGATACCGATCGGCCACGACCAATCTCGGACCGTGGCGATCGGTCCGATCGCCGACGATCCGACGGTTGCGATGGATCCAAGCTGTGATCCCGATCGGCCATGATCGATCTCGGACCGTGGCGATCGGTTCGATCACCGATGATCCGACGGTTACGATCGATCCAAGCCGTGATCTCGATCGGCCACGACCGATCTCGGACCGTGGCGATCGGTCCGATCGCCGACGATCTGACGATTGCGATCGATCCAAGCCGTGATCCCGATCGGCCACGACCGATCTTCGACCATGGTGATCGGTCCAATCGGTGACGATCTGACGGTTGGGATCGATCCAAGCCCTGATCCCGATCGACCCCGATCGATCCCAGACCGTTGCGATCAGTCCGAGATCGCTGATGATCTAACGGTTGCGATCGATCCAAGCCCTGATCCCGATCGGCCACGACCGATCTCGGACCGTGGCGATCGGTCCGATCGTCGACGATTCGATGGTTGCGATCGATCCAAGCCGTGATCCCGATCGGCCACGACCGATCTCGAACTGTGGCGATCGGTTCGATCGCCGATGATCCGACGGTTGCGATCGATCCAAGCCATGATCCCAATCGGCCACAACCGATCTCGGACCGTGGCGATCGGTCCAATCGGCGACGATCTGATGGTTGCGATTGATCCAAGCCCTGATCTCGATCGGCCACGATTGATCCCGGACCGTTGTGATCGGTTCGAGATCGCTGATGATCCGATGGTTGCGATTGATCGAAGCCTTGATCCCGATCAACCATGACTGATCTAGGAACGTGGCGATTGGTCCGATCACCGATGATCCAACGGTTGCGATCGATCCAAGCCATGATCCCGATCGGCCATGACCAATCTCGGACCGTGACGATCGGTCCAATCGGCGACGATCCAATGGTTACGATTGATCCAAGCCCTGATCCCGATCGGCCATGACCGATCCCGAACCGTTGCGATCGGTCCGAGATCGCTGACGATCCGACGGTTGTGATCAATCAAAGCCGTGATCCCGATCGGACCGTGGCAATCAATCCAATCGGCGACGATCCAATGGTTGCGATCGATCCAAGCCGTGATCCCGATCAGCCATGACCGATCTCGGACCATGGCGATCGATCCAATCGACAACGATCCAATGGTTGCGATCGATCCAAGCCCTGATCCCGATCGATGACCGATCCTGGACCGTTGCGATCGGTCAGAGATCGTTGACGATCCGACGTTTGCGATCGATCCAAGCCCTGATCCCGATCGGCCACGACCGATCTCGGACCATGGCGATCGGTCCGATCGCTGACGATCCAACGGTTGCGATCGATCCAAGCCATGATCCCGATCGGCCATGACCAATCTCGGACCGTGGCGATCGGTCCAATCGGCGACGATCCAACGATTGCGATTGATCCAAGCCTTGATCCCGATTGGCCATGACCGATCCCATACCGTTGCGATCAGTCCGAGATCGCTGACGATCCGATGGTTACGATCGATCGAAGCCATGATCCCGATCGGCCACGACCAATCTCGGACCGTGGTGATCTGTCCGATCGGTGATGATTCGACGGTTGCGATCGATCCAAGCCCTGATCCCGATCGGTCACGACCGATCTCGGACCGTGGCAATCGGTCCGATCACCGACGATCCGACGGTTGTGATCGATCCAAGCCGTGATCCTGATCGGCCACGACCGATCTCTGAACATGGTGATCGGTCCAATGGGTGACGATCCAATGGTTGCGATCGATCCAAGCATGATCCAATGATCCACGACCAATCACGGACCATGGCGATCGATACAATTGGCGACGATACAACGGTTGCGATCGATCCAAGCCGTGATCCCGATCGGCCATGACCGATCCTGGACCGTTGCAATCGGTCCGAGATCGCCGATGATCCGACGATTGCGATCGATCCAAGCCGTGATCCCGATCGGCCACGAACGATCTCAGACCGTGGTGATCGGTCCGATCGTCGATGATCCGACGGTTGCGATCGATCCAAGCCATGATCCCGATTGGCCACGACCGATCTCCGACCGTGGTGATCGGTCCAATCGGCGATGATCCAACGGTTGGGATCGATCCAAGCCCTGATCCTGATCGACCACGACCGATCCCGGACCATTGCGATCGGTCCGAGATCGCTGATGATCTGACGGTTGCGATCGATCCAAGCCCTGATCCCGATCGGCCACGACCGATCTCGGACCGTGGCAATCGGTCCGATCGCCGATGATTCGATGGTTGCGATCGATCCAAGCCATGATTCCGATCGGCCACGACCGATCTCGGACCGTGGCGATCGGTTCGATCGCCGACGATCTGACGGTTGCGATCGATCCAAGCCGTGATCCCGATCGGCCACAACCGATCTCGGACCATGGCGATCGGTCCAATCGGCGGCGATCCAACGGTTGCGATTGATCCAAGCCCTGATCCCGATCGGCCACGACCGATCTCGGACCGTTGTGATCGGTTCGAGATCACTGACGATCCGACGGTTGCGATTGATCCAGCCCTGATCCTGATCGACCACGACTGATCTCGGAATGTGGCGATTGGTCCGATCGCCGATGATCCAACGGTTGCGATCGATCCAAGCCATGATGCCGATCGGCCATGACCAATCTCGGACCGTGACGATCGGTCCAATCGGCGACGATCCAATGGTTGCGATTGATCTAAGCCCTGATCATGATCGGCCACGACCGATCCCGAACCGTTGCGATCGGTCCGAGATCGCTGATGATCCGACGGTTATGATCGATCGAAGCAGTGATCCCGATCGGACCGTGGCGATCAGTCCAATCGGCAACGATCCAATGGTTGCGATCGATCCAAGTCGTGATCCCGATCGGCCACGACCGATCTCGGCCCGTGGCGATCGATCCAATCGGCGACGATCCAACGGTTGCGATCGATCCAAGCCCTGATCCCGATCGGCCACGACCGATCCTGGACCGTTGCGATCGGTCCGAGATCATTGACGATCCGACGGTTGCGATCGATCCTAGCCGTGATCCTAATCGGCCATGACTGATCTCTGACCATGGCGATCGGTCCGATCGGCGATGATCCAACGGTTGCGATCGATCCAAGCATGATCCCAATCGTCCACGACCGATCGCGGACCATGGCGATCGGTACAATTGGCGATGATCCGACGGTTGCGATCGATCCAAGCCGTGATCCCGATCGGCCACGACCGATCCTGGATCGTTGCAATCGGTCCGAGATCACCGACGATCCGACGGTTGCGATCGATCCAAGTTCTGATCCCGATCGGCCACGACTGATCTCGGACCGTGGTGATCGGTCCGATCGCCGACGATCCGACGGTTGCGATCGATCCAAGCCGTGATCCCGATCGGCCACGACCGATCTTGAACCGTGGCGATCGGTCCGATCGTCGACGATCCGACGGTTGCGATCGATCCAAGCCATGATCCCGATCGGCCACGACCGATCTCGGACCGTGGCGATCGGTCCGATCGCCGACGATCCGACGGTTGCAATCGATCCAAGCCGTGATCCCGATCGGCCACGACCGATCTCCGACCATGGTGATCGGTCCAATCGGCGACGATCCGACGGTTGGGATCGATCCAAGCCCTGATCCCGATCGGCCATGACCGATCCCGGAACGTTGTGATCGGTCCGAGATCGCTTACGATCCGACGGTTGCGATCGATCCAAGCCCTGATCCCGATCGGCCACGACCGATCTCGGACCATGGCGATCGGTCCGATCGCCGACGATCCGACGGTTGTGATCGATCCAAGCCGTGATCCCGATCGGCCATGACCCATCTCGGACCGTGGCGATCGATCCGATCGCCGACGATCCGACGGTTGCGATCGATCCAAGCTGTGATCTCGATCGACCACGATCGTTCTAAGACCGTGGCGATCGGTCTAATCGACGACGATCCGACAGTTGCGATCGATCCAAGCCGTGATCTCGATCTGCCACGACCAATCTTGGACCGTGGCGATCGGTCGGATCGCCGATGATCCGATGGTTGCGATTGATCCAAGCCGTGATCCCGATCGGCCATGACCGATCTTGGACCATGGCGATCGGTCTGATCGGCAACGATCCGACGGTTGCGATCGATCCAATCCATGATTCCGATCGGCCACGACCGATCTTGGACTGTGGCGATCAGTCTGATCACCGACGATCCGACGGTTGCAATCGATCCAACCCGTGATCCCGATCGGCCACGACCAATCTCGGACCGTGGCGATCGGTCCGATCGGTGACGATCCGACGGTTGCGATCGATCCAATCCCTAATCCCGATCGGCCACGACCGATCTTGGACCATGGCGATCGGTCCGATCACCGATGATCTGATGGTTGCGATCGATCCAAGCCCTGATCGATCTCGATTGGCAATCACGATCTCGGACCGTCGCGATCGATCCGATAGGCGATGATCTGACGATTGCGATCGATCCAAAGCCATGATCCCGATCGGCCACGACCGATCCCGGACCGTTGCAATTAGTCCGAGATCGCCGACGATCTGACGGTTGCGATCGATCAAAGTCCTGATCCCGATCGGCCATGACCGATCATGGACCGTGGCGATCAGTCTGATCGGCGACGATCCGACGATTGCGATCGATCGAAGCCGTGACCCCGATATGCCACGACCGATCTTAGACCGTGGCGATCGGTCCGATCGCCGACGATCCAATGGTTGCGATCAATCCAAACCGTGATCCCGAACGGCCACGACCAATCTCGGACCGTGGGGATCTGTCCGATCGGCAACGATCTAACGGTTACGATCGATCCAGGCCCTGATTCTGATCGGCCACAACCGATCTCGGACCGTGGCGATCAGTCCATCGCCGACGATCCGACAGTTGCGATCGATCCAAGCCGTGATCCTGATCGGCCACGACCAATCTCAGACCGTGGCGATCGGTCCAATCGGCGACGATCCGATGGTTGTGATCGATCCAAGCCATGATCCCGATCGTCCATGACCGATCTCGGACCATGGCGATCGGTCCCATTGGTGATGATCCGACGGTTGCGATCGATCCAAGCTGTGATCCCGATCAGCCACGACCGATCCTGGACCATTGCAATCGGTCTGAGATCGCTGACGATCCGACGATTGTGATCGATCCAAGTCCTGATCCTGATCGGCCACGACCGATCTCGGACCATGGCGAATGGTCCGATCGCCGGCGATCCGACAGTTGCGATCGATCCAAGCCCTGATCCCGATCGGCCACGACCGATCCTGGACCGTTGCAATCGGTCCGATATCGTCGACGATCCAATGGTTGCGATTGATCCAAGTCCTGATCCTGATCGGCCATGACCGATCTTGGACCGTGGCGATCGGTCCGATCACCGACGATCCGATGGTTGCGATCGATCCAAGCCGTGATCTCGATTGGCCACGACCGATCTCGGTCCGTGGCGATTGGTCTAATCAGCGACTATCCGAAGGTTGCGATCGATCCAAGCCCTGATCTCGATCGTCCACGACCGATCTCAGACCGTGGTGATCGGACCGATCGGCGATGATCCGACGGTTGCTAGTGCACCCCGAGACTGGAGGGGGGGTCTCGGGGTCGAGATATGGTGATCTCACCCCAAGATCAGAGGGGGTCTCGGGGGTGAGATGATGCTGGTGCACCCCGAGACCGGAGGGGGGTCTCGGGGTCAAGATATGGTGATCTCACCCAGAGACCGGAGAGGGTCTCAGGGGTGAGATGATGCTGGTGCACCCTGAGACCGAAGGGGGGTCTCGGGGTCGAGATATGGTGATCTCACCCCGAGACCGGAGGGGGTCTCGGGGGTGAGATGGTGCTGGTGTACCCCGAG
>UESW01004171.1:47984-241780 GCA_900491605.1 Calamus simplicifolius | reverse complement strand
AATTGAGATATGGGTTCTCCAGTATACTTAGCCAAATGTAGATTAACATCTACAGGTGTTTTCACCGGGCTAGTATCATACTTTTTATACTTATTTAATATTTTCTCAATATAATGAGATTGAGATAATATTATTTCTTCAGATGTTCTAGTGATTCGAATCCTAGTATAACATCTGCAACACCCATATTTTTCATATCAAAATGTTTGATCAACATTTTCTTTGTCTGTTTAATCATTTCAGTATTACTACCAATGATTAACAGGTCATCTACATATAAGCAGATTATCACATACCCTTCAGGTAGGGTTTTGGCATATATGCATTTGTCACATTCATTTATTTTGAATCCATTTGATAACATTACATTATCAAATTTTATATGCCATTGCTTAGGTGCTTGCTTTAATCCATATAAGGATTTAACAAGTCTACACACCTTCTTTTCTTGTCCTGAACAATAAATCCCTCAGGTTGTTCCATGTATATTTCTTCATCTAATTCACCATTCAGAAAAGCAGTTTTAACATCCATTTGATGAATTTCAAGATTGTTAATGGCTGCAAAAGCGATTAACATTCTTATAGATGTTATTCTACTTACTGGTGAATAGGTATCAAAGAAGTCTATACCTTCTTTTTGTTTGAAGCCCTTAGCCACTAATCTGGCTTTATACTTGTCAATTGATCCATCAGCCTTTAGCTTTTTCTTAAAAATCCACTTGCACCCTAAAGGTTTCATACCAGATGGTAAGTCTACCAACTCCCAGGTATGATTATGCATGATGGACTCAATTTCATTATTGACAGCTTCTTTCCAAAAGGGTGCTTCTGGATTAGACATTGCCTCTTTGAATGTCTGAGGTTCATCTTGTAACATATAAGTTACATAATCAGGACCAAAAGACTTTGCAACTCTTGGTCTCTTACTGCGTCTGGGTTCATCTTCAGGATATTCTTCCTGATGACTACTACTAGCAGTATTATCATAAGTTCTTTTATTTGAACTTATTTCTAATTTCCTTTTACTTGGAAATATATCTTCAAAGAATGTTGCATTCCTTGATTCCATGATTGTATTTTTCTGTATATCAGTTATATCTGATTTATACACAAGAAAGCGATATGCACTACTATTATGTGCATAACCGATAAATATACAATCAACAGTTTTAGGTCCTATTTTGACCTTTTTGGGGTCCGGAATAGCTACTTTAGCTAGACACCCCCACACTCTTAAGTAATTGTAAGAAGGCTTCTTTCCTTTCCATAACTCATATGGAGTAACTTCCTTCTTCTTAAGAGGTATCTTATTAAGAATATGATTTGCTGAGAGAATTGCTTCTCCCCATAAATTCTGTGGTGTACCAGAATTTATTAACATAGCATTCATCATTTCTTTTAATGTGCGGTTTTTACGTTCCGCAATTCCATTAGATTGAGGCGAATAAGGAGCAGTAGTTTGATGAATAATGCCATGCTCTTGACAGAATTCGTCAAAAGGTGCATCATATTCACCACCTCTATCACTCCTTATGGCCTTAATCTTTTTGCCAAGTTGATTTTCAACTTCATTCTTATAACATTTAAACATTTCTAAAGCCTCATCTTTAGACTTTAGTAGATACACATAGCAGTATCTTGTTGAATCATCAATAAATGTTATAAAATACTTTTTACCTCCTCTAGTTTGAACTGACTTTAAGTCACATAGATCACTGTGAATTAAGTCAAGAGGTTCAGTATTTCTTTCAACTGATGGAAATGGTGTTTTTGCTAACTTAGCTTCACACACTTCACACTTGTAATGTGGATCGATTTCATGATTAGGTAATAATTCTAATTTCATTAATTTTCGTAATGAATTAAAATTTATGTCCTAATCTATCATGCCATAACAAGAAGAGTCAACCATATAAGCAGAAGAAGAAGCTTTATTTATTTCAAGGTTTCTGTGTACAGTCATTACATTCACCTTGAATAATCCATTATTCAAGTAACCCCTTCCAATAAATATCCCCCCTTAGTGAGTACAAATTTATCAGACTCAAAGACCATCCTAAAGCCATGTTTGCTTAGGAGGGAGCCTGATATAAGATTCTTTCGGATGTCAGGGACATGTAGCACATCATTCAGTAGAAGCTCCTTGCCAGATGTCATCTTCATAACGATGCGGCCAAGTCCTTCTATCTTGGATGTAGCGGAGTTACCCATGACCAAATTTCTACCATTGATAGGAGTATATGATGAGAACATACTCTTATCAGAGCAGACATGTCTGGTAGCTCCAGTGTCGATGTACCACTCATTTGCTTTGTCAACCATGTTTGCTTCAAATACAACAGCTGACAGCATCATCTCGGATACCTCTTTGGATAGGGTTTCAGTAACGTTGACTTCTTTCTTTTCTTTATCCTTGAAACGGCAGTCCTTGGATTTGTGTCCTTGCTTTCCACAAACAAAGCACTTTCCCTTGAATTTATATTTCTTTGGATTGCCCTTCTTCTGTTTAAAGCCTTCGCCTGGAAACTTGCGTTTCTTCTTCCTTCTATGAGGTTGGCCTTTGGCTCAGCAGGTTGTCCTCCTGTCTTCTTGTCTTGGCTCTTATTGTCCTCCTCGATCCTCAGGCGGACAATTAGGTCTTCAAGTCCCATCTCCTTCCGCTTATGCTTCAGGTAGTTCTTGAAGTCCTTCCATAGTGGTGGTAGCTTCTCTATGATGGCAGCTACCTGGAATGACTCACTGAGAGACATTCTCTCTGCATGTATCTCATGCAGGATGATCTGGAGCTCTTGGACTTGCTCCATAACTGTTTTGTGGTCGACCATCTTGTAGTCTAAGAACCTTCCAACCACAAACTTCTTGTGTCCAGCATCCTCTGTCTTGTACTTTTTGTCCAGGGATGCCCATAACTCCTTGGCAGTAGCAATACTGCTGTACACATTGTACAGGGTATTGTCCAGACCATTCAGGATGTAGTTCTTGCAAAGGAAGTCTGAGTGCTTCCATGCCTCCACCGCAGCAATGACTTGCTTGTCGGTCTCCCCTTCCTTCAGGACAGGCGGATCTTCATTCAGCACTCTGACCAGGTTCAGAGTTGTGAGGTAGAACAGCATCTTCTGTTGCCACCTCTTGAAGTCCGTGCCAGAGAATTTCTTCGATCTCTCGGCTTGAATGGATGTCATCATAGTAGCCATCTGCAGCAGCACTTCCATGGTAGCAGAAAATTATCTTAAGATTGTTGGATGGTGTGTGGCAGATGGTGGCTACCTAATAGATCAGACTGAGGCTAGAGTTACACTCTACGTCTTTAAGACAATTTCATCTGCAATGGTGCTTATGGTCAGTATGACGATTGTCTCCCAGGATACAACAGTCTCATTTTGATGAAAGCAGCACTACAATTCACCAAAAATATCAAACCAAGAATGCTACTCTCTTTTAATGCACTATTGCTATACTACCCTTAGGAAAGTATGCAAATGCCTAAGAGAGGAGAAGGCTAGAATTGATTCGGATTGAACTCAATTCGGAATGGTTTGGAATGAATGAAATGAAAGGGTCTTAGGTCCTATTTATAGGTTTTGGTGCCCCTTGGAAGCAACCCTACGAGATTGAATTTAATTTGAATTCTTTGATCGGATTTGATCAAAGGATGTGAGGGTTAAGGCTTATCACCCTTGATATGCCCTTTAGACATCGTGATCTTCAGATCAGGCGATCGGATAAGCCTTTTCATGGCTGTGATTGAAGATCAACCGATCAGATAAGCCTATCCTCATCCTGATAAGTCTTTTCATCATCGTGATCTGATGATCACGTTATCAGATAGGCGGTTGCACGTTTTGATATGCCTTTTCATGATTGGACCGTTGACTTATCTCCAACCGTACGATCGGACGGGTGCCTTATCACCAACTGACGATCGAGCGGGTGCCTTATCACCAACCGTTCTGTTGACTGATCAACCGACGGGTGTGAGCCGTTAGATCGTGATCGCGATCATGATTTGATCACCGCATCTCGACCCTTCATTTGATCGATCAACAATTAGTTTTGATCCTGATCCGATGATCAACGGTCAATTGATCTCAGCCCTTTATCTTGATCCGATCAGTCTTCACCGTCGGATCCTCATGATCTATAAAAAATTTAAAGCCCTTCACGACGATGCAAAGTGCAAAGTGCAAAGTGCGCCTACAAAGTGCCCATTGCGCCCTTCGCACACGCGCATGCGCGAGGGTGCGTGAGGGTGATGCGTAAGCTCTCCACTTGTGGTGAGTCTAAGGAACTAAGCTTCAAGGAAGTCGTTTCCATATAAGTAAACCTTCCTTTCTTGATTTTTTCGATGTGAGACTAAATGTCCCCGTAATTTCTCATTCACACCATAAAGGAGGTGATGGGCTTTCAAGGCCCATTAGGGTATTTAGGCCTATTTTGGTCCATTACTCAACATATGGAACTAATTGGAAGGGGCATAGAGAGATTATATTACTTAGGCTTAGATATTTGGAACATGGGTCCATAACAAGATGAGAACGTCATGGCAGATTAATAGTGGATTCTTGGAAAATAAAATTGAGTTGATAACTTTATATAGCTAAAGGCTTTAAATTGCACAACCAAAGAATATGATTTTAAATCTAACACATTTTAAATATATACGAAAACATAAACCCTAAAAGTTAGACACCTAAAAATGCACGAACCGAAACTATTGGTGAGCAAAAGATCACCTAATGTAGATGGTTATTGAATCAGCAAACAAGCAATAAATCAATCTAGGAGTCTCTAGTTAAATTAGTCAGAGTCATCCAATTGATAACCATAGAATTGTTTAAACTAAAGTTGACACCATGAATCTTATATTCATACTAAACTTCGTACCAATCCCAGTATACCTTCAAACTGCGTCTTTCTTTTCTTGTTCTAGCACCAAACTTAGTTTTACATGACGAATTCTGAATCTTGTTATCCATTCCTCCAGCAGAATCCACTGGCTTATGATATTGCATCATAAGTAAAGCCCAGACTTTAAAGCTTAATCAGAAGGCTATGCTAGCTACTTCTGTTGCATTCTTAGTCATAACACTTCTTGATAACTTCAGCTAAAACAATAAGAAATGATGATTTTTAATATTAAATACCTTTCAGCTTCTTTGAACCAAACCAGGAAGTTCAGAATATTATATAAGAAAAAGATGGGAAAATTAATAATTTCCCCTAAAATGAAAATTTGAACTGCGATTGGTAGGGACACGCCAGGCGCGTGCCGATTAGGGAGCCATAAGGATTCGTCATGGGCCACCGTTCTTCGAAGCTTGCACGTCCCTCCGACACCCTTCCATGCCCTGGCTCGAAGCCTCCAACCCCAAACCTGGATCTCCTACGCTTGCGATCAAACGCGCGCCTCCGCCATCTGCAATGGAACCGAAGCTCCTCTCTCCTCCCACAGACTCTCGCATATTTCACACTCTTCGTCCCAACGTCCACAAACTTCCGCTCGTCCATCACCAAAGCACTATCCCATCTCGGAATTCCTCGCGATCTCCACCGCCTCCATTCTCTACTCATCACCTCCGGCCTCGCCAGGTCCCCTTCTTCTCCGGCAAGCTCATCGCCAAGTACTCGGAGCTTGGGAACCCCGCCGCCTCTCGGTCCGTATTCTTCTCCACTCCCTGCTCCAAGAACAACGTGTTCCTCTGGAATTCTTTGATTCGAGCTCACACTCAGAACGGCATGTTCGCCGAAGCTCTGGATTACTACAACGAGCTGCAAAAGATGAAATTGGCGCCTGATGCCTTCACCTTCCCTTCTGTTCTCGGTGCTTGTGCTGGCTTAGGTGATCTCGAGCTGGGCCGGAGAATCCATGAACACGCTTTGGAAATGGGAATTGGTGTTGAATTGTATGTTGGGAATTCTTTGATTAATATGTATGCCAGGCTGGGTTCTTTGGATGAGGCTCGGAAGGCGTTTGACAAAATGCATCAGAGAGACATTGTTTCGTGGAATAGTTTGATTTCTGGGTTTAGTGCCAATGGGGAGTGGGAGGAAGCTGCGGATTTATAGTGAATTCAAATTGCTGGCTTGGTTCCGGATTGTTTTACGGTGGAGAGTGTCTTGCCAGCTTTTGGTTGTCTTGGGGATGTTGAATTGGGTACAATGATTCACGGGATTGCAATACAAGATTGGGATTGAGGAGGATATATTAGTGAACAATGGTCTTATTTCCATGTACTGCAAATTTGAGAATTTAACTGATGCTCGAAGAATTTTTGATATGATGACGGGGAGGGACACTGTTTCTTGGAATACCATGATTGATGGGTATTACCAGGCTGTCATTTGGACATGGCCCTGGAGCTGTTTCGAGAGATGGTGATTGGATCAAATGTGGACGTCGTGACGATCACAACTATTCTTCATATTTGCCATGACATTGGGGTCTTCAAACTTGGTGGTTCAGTTCATGGTTATGCTCTAAGGAATGGGTTTGAGTGTGATATTGTGGCACTGAATATTCTTGTAGCTATGTATTCAAAGTGTGGAAATTTGGTCATGGCAAGAAAAGTGTTTGATCAGATGGATTATAGGGACACTGTTTCATGGAATTCACTGATCAGTGGTTATGTTAGCAGGGGATTTTTTGTGAAGGAGCAGACTTTTTAAGTCTATGAAAGAGTCAAAAGTAAAACCTGACTCTGTTACAATTATAACAATTATATCAATGTGCACCAAGTTACTTGATTCATGCCAGGGAAAGGGACTTCACTGTGATGCAATAAAACAAGGTCTGGGATCAATCTGTTTGTCAGCAATGCTCTTCTTGACATGTACTCAAAGTGCGATAGCTTAGAAGATGCATTCAAAGTGTTTGAGAGCATAGAAACTCCTGATGCTGTAAGTTGGAATACTATTATATCTGGCTGTGTCCAGAATGGAAATTGCAATTTAGCATTCACACTGTTGAGCCAAATGAGTTCAAGGGGCCAAACCTGGACATGGCTACAGTTTTGGGTATCTTTCCTGCATGCTCCTTCGTGGCTGCAAAACGACAAGGGAAAGAGATTCATAGTTTGCATCTTCAAACTTGGTTTACACAATGAAGTTCCAGTTGGGAATGCTTTAATTGAAATGTTCTCCAGATGTGGCTGTTTAGATTATGCAGTCCATATCTTTGAGCATATGAATACCAAGGACGTTGTGTCGTGGACCTCTTTGGTTTTGCATATGGTATGTATGGTCAAGGCAAGAAGGCCTTGCGAGCATTTCAGATGATGGAAGAGATGACTATAAGACCAGATCATGTCGCATTTATTGCTGTCATGTATGCATGCAGTCATGCTGGTTTAGTTGAAGAAGGAAATGTGTTTTCAGAAGATGGAGAAAGACTATAATATTGCGCCCAAAATGGAACACTATGCTTGCATGGTTGATCTACTTGCACGCTCTGGAAAATTAATTGAGGCAGAAAACTTCATTGAAGAAATGCCATTGAAACCAGACATAGTATATGGGGAGCTCTACTCAGTGCCTGTAGATTGTCTGGTGAAACGAAGATGGCCAAGCGTGTTGCTGAAAGAATTATGGCCTTGGATTCAGAAAATTCTGGCTATCATGTCCTTGTATCAAATGTATACGCATCTATAGGGAAGTGGGATATTGTTTGTAATATTAGGAATTCCATGAGATACAAAAAAATGAAGAAAGATCCAGGATTTAGCTGGATAGAAATCAGAAATAAGGTGTATGTTTTTGGAACTGGAGATCAACTGGTGGAACAGTCTAAGAGGTGTATCAGTTGCTAGAAAGTCTTGCTGGATTGATGGCTAAGGAAGGATATATTCCTGATAGGAACTTTGTCCTCCAGGATGTGGAAGATGATGATAAGAGGCACATGCTATGCACACACAGTGAGAGGCTTGCCATAGCTTTTGGGTTGTTAATACAAAGCCTGGAACACCATTGCAGATAAGAAGAACCTTCGGGTGTGCGGAGATTGCCACACAGCAACTAAATACATATCAAAAATTGTCCAGAGAGAATTATTGGTCAGAGATGCTAATAGATTTCATTTATTCAAGAATGGAACTTGCAGTTGTGGTGATTACTGGTGACAAACCATTTTTTTAACAAATACTAGGACTGCCTTTTCATATATGTAGAAGTAGAAACACAAAGTACTAACCGGGGCAGAAGGGTTTTTATTTACTTGGTGACGGCTTGGTTGTTTGTTATCCAAATAGCAAAGAAAACATCTGAACACCAGAAAGGCTATCAATATATGGAGTTATGGACACGCTATTCTTGTTATATTAATCAAGGAGATGGGGTACATTTAAATTTTTTATTTATTTATTTATTTATTGTGTGTGTGTGTGTGTGTGTAATTAATCTGTTATAAAAAGAGAGTACCAAATGTGACTCTGTATTTACCAGTGACAAAGAAATGAAAGAGGATCTGCAAATATTCTGCAGGTGGCATCTCATCAATTGCTTGCAAATATTGGTCACCAATTATCCATGAGGTGCGATGGGAATAGGAGCAGGTGTGAGATTGAAATGGTGGTTCTTTTATTTGCTCAAAGTTTCGGAGTGATACAGGAAATGAGAGTAGGAAAAACAGAGACAGCTTGGAAACAGGTTTGATGCCACAATACTGTGACTTGCTTCTAAGATTATATGACGACAATGCCACTGCCAACTAGGTTTTAATTTGTATTCTTGATAGATCTATATCAATTGTTTTTTTAAGGATAATGGTTATACTTTGGTGGCAATAAAAAATGTAGTTTGCTTGCGGGATACTTATCCTTGAAACTATCAACACATAGAAAAGGCATAATCAGGCATAGTTTTGTTTATGTGAACGAAATTTGACCCCTTTTTAAAAACGTGACAAATAGTTTAGTATGTACTTCATATTTGATAAGCCTTTAGTTTTGCTTTCTCTTTTTGTTAATCACTAATTCGAGGTTGCTATTGATGTCTTCTGGCATTTCATAGACTTATTTAAGCCTGGAAAATTTGTTGAACAAACTGCTATCAATAACATCTTAAGTTTTGATTGTAGGCATGACTATTGCCTAGTTCTTGATGCTACCTGAATCTTAATTGCACGCTTTCTTGGTGAATCAGTTTTAAACACAAAATAGTTTGGTTAACACATTAGAAAGCAGAATTACTCAGTACTACGCTTAAATACTGTCCTCGGCTTCTCTCATCTCTACACTCTCTTGTTTTGGGATTGTACTAATGTTGTTCATTGACCACCCGGATATCTTGCATCATCTGCGCTATTTGTAATAATCCATCCATCGATCGAAATATTTAAACATTTTCATCTCTTTGCTAACTCAAGTCAATAATTAACATCAAGGATTTCCTTCTCGAGTCAAATGTTCCCGCACTCCGCATCAGAGGGCAGCGGCAACGGCAGAGGAGTGCGGAGCGGTTGCACACGTGCGCAAGCTGCTTGCCGTACAAGTGGACGAAGCTCAATATCCAACGACTTCCTCTACCACGATTCTTCTCTTTGACTTTTTAAGTGCGCAAGTCCGCATATAGCCTAACAAGATATTATATTGGCTCTTTAGTCTTTACAAGGGTTATTGGTAAGAAACAACATCTATAATTTGGTAGGATCCAACAATTACTTCAAACTAGCATATATACTTTTAAGACACGGTTTTTTATCAATTTTAAACTTATATATATATATATATATGCAACATGTTCAATTAGTTCCATTATATATCAGAAGATATCTAACAGTTGTTCCATCTTGAGCACTTGGCAAGCAACGGTGAGATGCTTGCAGGATTCTTGAGGGACTCTTTCATTCACCAACCGCTCAGGTATGGTGCACAGACTTGCGTCCTGGATGACATGAAAGTAATGAATGTAAATATGGATTCATTTCAAATCTATTAACGAGGATCGATCATAGTCGTGCTTGTTGGAGTTCGATCATATGATTAAATTTCAAGACGTACTTGATTTGTTGTGTTTTTTTGTGTCGTCGAGAGATTCCCAAGAATCATTGGAAGTAAAGTTATGGGCAGATAGTTTCTCTTATGTTCTATCTTAACAAAGAAATGGAAGGACCACTCAGTGGTTTGTGTTTTCGTCTTTTGATGGTGCCAGGTCTTTGCTGTTCTTTATTCTTCTAGACACGATGGCGACGTTGCTTTTTCTGAAACAATCAAAGGTCACGCCTTATCTCAACTATCCAATGCCTGGACATCCTCTGCTTACATTGGTTCATTTGCCAAGCACCAGAAGGTGGAATGTTTAATATTGCAAATTAATTTCTTAGCAGATGCATATCTTTGCATGAATTCCAACAGTTTTGAGTAATAAAATAAGTTGACTTGAGAGGAAAATAAAAGAATGAAACTTGTTTTGTCTGTTTTTTTTTTTGTTCATGCTAGTTAAGATCCATCCAAGAAAATCTTCTGCCATATTCCTTGCTTTGAGATCCTGCAGGGATTTGAAGGCAGCACATACTCCACTGTGAGTATGTAATTTGAAATAGCACTTGACACTTAATTAGCATGTGCATGTAATCGTGATCAAATGATGAATTTTTTTTTTTTTCCCCCCCTTACATATTAGCTTTGATCACTAAGCTGAAGAGGTTTGTCTATCTCAAATAGTCATCAATAGTCAAAAATTTAAAAACTAGATATTCAATTTTGAAATTCTAAGTATTGCATCCGTTTTCAAAAGATGTGATTATTGATAAAATGTGTGATTTTTTCTGTAACCATAGTGATCTAATCAATTCAAATGTAGTTCGATATTTTTCTTTCCTCAATCAAAACGTTTAGTTTAAGAAAATTTCAAAAAGAAACCTTCAAAATTACACCTGCAGCTTTCGAAGTAGATTTATGGTATATTAGAGATGATTTTATCATCAATATTCCAGCGATGTACTCTTGGCACAGGATGAACATCGCTTTAAAAGGAAAATATTCGAACCATCTCAAAGTCACGTAGCAACATCTATATCCATGTCCTTTTATACAGCATCATCAACCCGCACCACTCCGTGAAGAGCCCAAATTAACAAGGGGAGCTGACAACTAGAGAACACTACCAACCCACTCACTGGTGCACAAACCCATGCGGTTCATTTGCATCACACGAGAATGACATCGATTCACCCCGTAGACTACGTAGGTCACATGGCATGCATCACATGAAGCCACCCAACAATGGAATCCCATGAGACACATGAATTAGTGCATCACATGCATTGTTCTGCACCATACATGACATACTGGACATGATGTACAACGGGTACACCGCAACATATACCTGTTCATCATGTTGTGATCAAGAATTCTTATGTGATGGTTTTCTCATTGTGGATTACTTGAATATATCGATCACTTTTAGGCTGTAGTAATAATTAAAATACAAAGTTTGGGTGTGCTTCATTTATGAAGGAAACAATTTTTTTTTTTTTTTCTATTGGAATGTCACATTCACACGTGTGAATGCTTAAAATTTAGATTTTCTGCATGCATGATCATTATATCTATTTTTCATTAATTCAATATATACTCAGCACAATGCATGGATATCGATATGATTAATAAGGTATAAATGAGAGAAATATAAATTTTATTTTTATAATTTTATAGTATTAAATTTTAATTTTAGAATTATTAGTTTTAAAATAAAAGAAAGGATAAAATAAACAAAAAATACATGGATTAGAGAAAATGACATCTTTAAATTTTTAACAAGAGCTTAATTGATTTAAAATTGTACATTAGAAAATAGTTGAAACCATACAAAAGATATAAAAAAATATATTTTTTAAAAAAATCTAAAATGTGTATGAGTAATAATGTAATTTTATTACTTTTCTTTTAAAGTAAACCTATTTAATTTGCAACCAATTTTGTTTGATTAGATTTTTCTTACTTTTTTAATGAAAAATATTTTTCCAAAAATTAAGTATAAGGATTTTATGAAAGATTTTGTGATAAATAATAACTTTTGCATGCAAAAGCTAATTAAGATTCTCTGCAAAGAATAATGAAGCCCTGCATGAAAGTTCTTATAGCATCGAACGGCAGTATGATAGAAAAAATAAAAGCCAGGACAACAACATCCCACTGAAAAAAAAAAAAAAAAACTGAATCCAATATGATAGCAAAATTAATGATGAATAATAATTTATTTAGTGTATTTTATGTCTTCGCTCAATCCAGTGATTTTAGCATAAACCCAATTAAATATCTTTTTAAAATTAGATAAATAATAAAATAATTTTTTTTAATAAAAAGAAACTTTGTAGGAAAGGTTAAAAGACAATCAATGCAGGCCCCATCAAATCAAATGTTTCGTTGCACTCACTAACAAAACCGATATATTAGATTTATTATTAATTATATTTCATACAAATATAAATATTATTGACTATAACTATCTACCAATCATAAAAAGGATGCACTATATTATTTTAATCCAATACAAATAGTATTTAATATTTAGCTAGCGCAATATAAATGTGATATAAATAATATTTTATATCATCTACTTGTTATTAATTATTAGGTGTCTAGCTAGGTATAGTTTGGAGTAGTAAAGAATAGAATATTTGATTATTTAATTATGCCTTTAACCGATTGAATTAGGTGCCACATTAGCTTCATTCTGAAACACCGAAGCAAAACCTTTCCTCTTGCATCCATTATCGTCTCCACTATATATATAGGATGTCTTTTTAAAGATAGCGACCCACTTAATTTCACATGTCACGTTTTCTTCCATTGATCATGCACATAATCTTTTAGAATTTGTTACCAATGATATTCACATCTTTTAAAATAAAATCAGAGAGTGATATTTTTAATATTAAAAAAAAATTAAAGAGTATATTTGTTCCCCAGTAGCCGAGACAAATTAAGAAGTCCATTAATCCGCTAATCATCATATATATATATACTTAATTGAAAATCGTTACATGCATGCGACGATGATAATACCCAACCAAGCGGGAAGATTCATTCGTCTTAATAATACAAGATATTGATTCCAAGTTCCAACTCATTCATGGCTTGGGGGCCGAGGGCAGGCCCTTACATTTTAGTTCAGCCAAGCGCATGCGACGAAAGCTCGAAAGAACTCCACCGTCTCGTCACGGGTGGAAGGTTTTCCTTGATCACAGGAACCTGGAGAAAGCTATCAATCCACGAAGTAAACGATGGAAACTTGTTAGGATCCAACACCTCAAAACAAGCAGCCTCCTCTGACACCCCTAACCAGAACGCCATCCAGCCCATAACCAAGTCCGCGAATCCAATACTCTCTCCCCCAAAGAACTTCTTTCCCTCCAGCGCTTCATCCAGCGTCCTCAAAGTCTCCTCCAAGTTTTTGATGGCATCCACTCCCTCCTCTGATCCTTGAGCAAAGAAGACTTTCCTCACTGCGTCTTGACACTGCTTTAATTAATTAAAGGAAGGAAATCATAATATATAAGAGATCGAGTAGTTCTCGATCAACAGATAGAGGAATTAAGCTTATTATACGTACGATATATTGGTTAATTAATTAGCATCGATTTATTACCTTGTCCTCACTGTATGCGGCCCAAAAGCGTGCCTTGGCTCGTTCATAGGGATCCTCTGGCAAGAAGGGCTCCTCATGCTTCCAAACCTCATCGATATATTCAATGATGACGAGAGATTCGACGATCGGATTCCCTTCGTGGACGAGCACGGGGACTTGCTTATTGATCGGATTGTACGCGAGGAGGGACGCGCTCTTGTTCGAGAGTCTTCTTCCATGTACTCGTACTTGATCCCCTTCATCTTCAAAGCCCACTCCACTCGACGGACCGCAGGACTCGCCCACATGCCGAAGAGCTTCACCTCGCCGCCGCTCACCATGGTTCCAGGCAATGCGGCATCACACGTCTCCAGAGAGTCTGGTCTTAATTAAAGACCAGCTGGTGGTGCTGATCGAGGCTGTGTAATTTGGAGATATGCTCCAACTCCGTGGATTATTGTAACGATTCGGTCCTGGGCCTGCAGCATTCACTCGTTATAAGAAAGCAAGACGGATAAAGTTCATACCAATTTGGGCCATCATAGTCCAAAAGGGATCCAATTAGTACTTGTTTATCTTTTAATTAGTTATAAATCATACACCAACTTCAATTATCTAGATGGCCCCACAGGTCAAGAGGTGGGCCTCCATGGGTCAAAAGGTGGCTTTCATCCTATAGGTCAAAGATGGCTTCCATCCCTATGAATATAGCACTTTGTTCTTGTGATACTTATATCCTGCACTTCAAGCCGATGCATGGCTCTGATACCATATTGTAACGACTCGGACCTTGGACTTGTAGCACCCACGGATTCATTCCATTACAAAAAGCAAGACGGACAAGATCCATGCCAACTTGAGCCATCACAGCCCAAAAGGATCAAATTAGTACTTGTTCATCTTCTTAACTGATTATAAACCATACAACCCATTCCAATTTTTTGATATGAAACTATTGGGAAGGGCATCACAACTATTCTTCGTCCAAATCGATATGAAACTATTGAAAGGGCCATCACAACTATCCTCCGTCCAAATCACCGGCCACTAAGAATGTGAACGCCCAGACACTTGTGGAGATTTCCTTCGAGTCCTGCTATAGCAATGTTGAATTTGATAAGGATAGAAATTAAGATGTGCACTGTGTATATCCCATCCCATAGGCTTAAAAGACCCACTGATTCTTTCAACTTTTAGAAGACTATGACATTCAACACTGCTGGTCTAAATTGGTTGGTTTGCTGTTGGGATTCATGATGAGGATGCCAGCTGATGAAGAAAAAAAATAAAGGGGGATCAAATTCCCAGCTATGTTTGTTGTAATGCTTGTGCTCAATTCTAGCACGAAAGCTTTACTTATTGGGTGGATTCAACGTCACTAAAATTGAGAGGAATCATTCTTATACGCAGCCTGTGTAGAAGAATTTTTTCAAAAGTTAGAGAAGATTTGAGGACTTGCCTTAGAGTTTTGTTCAAAATTTTTGAGGGTTTGAAATTCCAGAGTGCGAAATTTATCTTGTCATCCCCTGCTGGCTTTATCCGTTCGCGGCGGGCCAAAAAGGCTTTCTACCTCGTGGAAGAGGTGGAAACAAAAGATAAAGCAACCAAACTGGGAGCGGATTAAGACCAGTACAGAGGACCGGGCCCATCAATCATGTCCATTGGTGGTGGAAAAATTTTAATTTTTAATTAATTCTGAAGCACGTGAGACACCTGTCGACTTAGGACTCGTAATTTTTTAATTTTTTTTTTGAAACCAATATAAACAACATCGATATTATAATATTAACATAAAAAATTATAAAAAATTAAAATAATATTATTTAAAATAATTTTTTTATTCATTGAAACAGACATTTTTAAGAAGCATAACTTCGTTATAACTTCATTATAACAGTCATAAATAAAGATTCAAATTATATCAATTCAAGTCCTATAAAATTTTATTATATATAATATCTTTACTAAGTATTTCTACACAACAATCCGGATAAATTATCATATTCATAATGTTCATGGACCGTATTAGTGATTAACGATAGAAGATCCGTAATCACGGATAATATATTATTATAATTTTAATTCTTTTGTATATATTATACTAAAATTACAATCTTATAATATATTTTATTTTTATATAAACATTTATCTTTTATATAAACGAGGTAAGATTAAAGAAAAATATTTTTTTATTAATTTAAAAAATCAAAAAGTATAAATATTTGATTTCAAGGCACTTTCCTAACACAAGAAGTTTTAATTCGAATGAAGGAAAACGAACATCTAATAGAACCTAAAAAAATGGGATTGACTTATGGGTGCAGTCTATCAGATTGAGACCGAAAGGAACTCATGAATCTTTTATACTCTTTTGAAGTTGCTTTGCAAAGTTATCAACTACTTGGATAAGGATTCATTTTTTTAATTTTTTATCTTATTTTCTTATTTTGTTTCATTTTTTTTATGTTTTGTGCTCGTCCTTTTTAACCTCTATACTTGTATGTAACGTTTATAATTAATAAATTATGAGAAAGCCTGGCTGACTTCTCTATTTTTTATAAAAAGGAAAA
This sequence comes from Calamus simplicifolius, assembly GCA_900491605.1. NCBI lineage: Eukaryota > Viridiplantae > Streptophyta > Magnoliopsida > Arecales > Arecaceae > Calamus > Calamus simplicifolius. The sequence continues at coordinate 225,645 of UESW01004171.1, read as the reverse complement.
GATATAAGTTGAACATAAACCTATTTCAATAGATCAGCATTGAATCAAATTCGATTTCAAACTATGTTTTAGCTTAAAATTAAGTCTAAGTTATTTGTCAAAAATGTTAATATTCATGAATTTTTTAAATCATCCAGCCATAAGAATCTATGGCCGCGCAATCAATCACGCTGCGAAACATAACAACTTGTCCAAGTCATCATATTAAAAATAGCCATTAGGATTACTTAAACTGCTGATATAAATTTATCAACTTATGATCCGAAATGTTCGCAGATGATTTTGAGATTTACTCATGAGTTGAGCTCAATCAAGATGGGGCCTTCTCAAGATTGGCATGCAACTAATGATTTAAAGCCAAAACATTAGGATGAAGCTGATTTCCTCATTTATATTTGATACAAATTTGACTGAGCTAAAGTAGTCCAATGGCATCAGTGCAGTTGTCTTCGAGATTAGATAGACGTCGTGTCATTGGACACGATAATGGATCAAGCGTGCTTGGTCAATTTTGAGTTCCCAACATAAATCTGATGCATTAGTGTGATGCCCGTTAAAGTCCCACACCGGGAGTTAAAAAAAAAAGTTCTGTAGCCCCCTTAATTTGATTCTTAGGGACATAGAGTCTATCCTTCAGGAAGCTGAATCTGTCCAGATTCGACATATACCATGAAGCCAATGCGGCTACTGATTGGGTGATGGCTTCAGTGGCCCAGTATTCTGGCTAGTGGATTTGGAGACAGGATGATCCTTATCCTACTATTTTGATGCAAATTTTGTATTCTGATGTTTTTAGGTTGATTCATATTAGACTTGTGTGATCAATCACTTGTACTAAAAAAAAAAAAAACTTTATGCTTGCTTTCTTGATCGTTACAATGTGGCTAGGAATAAAGTTAATCAAAGGCCTTAATTTAATTCCTAAAAATACAGAAATGGCTGATCATCCCTTTAAATAAGAGTAAAAAAAAGTATTCTATGGATTTACCTTTTTACATTTGATATGATCAATGGGATAGCCAAAGGCTATCCGTAGGAATAGCTAGGGATTAAACTTTATCCCGTACACTTATCCATGGATAATATTTTTTCTATCAAACACTACCTTAGAATCATGTCTATCTGATGGTTGCTTCTGACAATGAGGATGTCCCTTCTTTAAGGGGATAGATTGTGATGCATAGAGAACATCCCTTAAGGGGGTAGATTGTGATGCCGTTAAAGTCCCATATCGGGAGTTCTAAAAGAGGATGAGTGGTTTATAATAGTAAAAGTAATAAGGACAAAGTATTATCGGGAGTTCTAAAAGAGGGTGAGTAGTTTATAATAGTAAAAGTAATAAGGACAAAGTATCTGTTGAGGGGTAAAATCGCTATGTGTCAATAATCGTGCACATGGCTAGGGCTAGCCCTGATTCCTATTCATTGTGCGACACCCGCCAGAGATAAGTCAACCTTGGTAAGTTGGGGCGCCTTAGCCCCTCGCCGAGCCAAGGATTCCCAAGGCGCGGATCACATCTCTCGGCCCCTCCAGCCGAGCTATATCGTCTCTCGGCCCCTCTAGCCGAGCTATAGCGTCTCTCGGCCCCAGCCGAGCTATATCATCTCTCGGGCCGAGCTATGTCTCTCGGTCCCTCTAGATCTCTCCCATCGCTCGGCCTAGCCCGAGCGATACCTATACCTCTGTGGAATTTAGCGCGGGAGAACTCGAATTCATTCGTAAGATTCTAAACAGAAATCATATCTGGGAGTGGCCTAGGACCCGCGAGAGTGGCCTAGGGCCCGGAGCCTATGTCTTCACCAAATCTCGAAACATCAACAAGCTCTCCTAGTCGTCGATCCTCTAACAACAAGATACAAATCCTACTGACCTCATAACAAACTGGATTCAGATCCTAACGACTTTCGGACCCACGACGCCCCAGGGAATCAGGTGATCCTCTATAAATAGACTCGTCTGCCGACTCCTCAGGTATGCGCACTTGCTCACTGGAACTCTCTCTCCTTCTGCCTTAGCTTCCGCCATTAGCGCTCTGCTCAGAGCCCTGGAGGGACTCTTCAGCGAGAGCCTTCTCCTCATTTTTGTTGATTGCCGATCCCCACTGACTTGAGCATCGAGGGTCTTCGCAGGGCCACCCCCAATGCCTCTCGCGTGAGGACTGTTTTGCAGGTCCGCCCAGGAGGAAGCCCGATCGCGCCCGAGTCGGAGGATAGATTTCAGCAGCAACAAATTGGCGCTAGAGGAAGGGTCCTCAAGTCCCATAAACTTGTGATCCAGGAGATAAGGATCTCGATCTGAAAGAGAACTCCTCCATGGCCAACCGAAGAAAGGCTACCTCCGAAGCCCGAGATCAGGTCGCCTCCCAAAGGCCTGATCCGGTGAGCAGTGTTGCGCCGCCACCACCGCCAGTTGAGACTCCATCGCCACCCGGCCCCGGTGACCCAGGACCAGTTTGCCTCACTGGTCCAGCAAGTCCAGGCTCTGGCCCACCTGATTCAGGGGCGCTCGAAGCCCCCCGTCCAGCTGCTCCTGCCCCTCACCCCCCTGAGGAGGATGCAGCCCCGCTCATCCAGCGATCTCTTCTTCCGGCCCGCATGGGGTTTGGACCCCCTCGCCATCCCAGGGAAGCTGAGCCAGCCCCCAAGGAGTCCGCGGCAAAGATCTCCCTAGATCTCGGGCCCGATCCCTCTCCCCGGTGTTCTCTCGCCATGATTCAACACCGTCTCAGTATCCTCCTCGTCCTGCCCCTTCTGCTTTTCCTGATAGGGAGATCCGCCGCCAACTCCAGAAATGCGTCAAGAGCTAGACGCCGCCAAGCAGGCCCATCCGCTTCAGAATAAGGCGGAGCAGGGCATCCCCTTCTCTAAGAAGATCATGGAGGAAGTGATTCCCTCCCACGTCAAGCTGCCCGCCATCGAGCCTTATCATGGCTCCTCCGACCCCGACGACCATCTCAGCAGCTTCCGATCGATCATGATGTTCCATGGGGCATCAGATGCGATCCTCTGCCGCTTTCCCTTCCACCCTCAGGGGATCTGCTCGAACCTGGTTCAATGCTTTGAAACCAGGTTCCGTTAATTCCTTCGACGAGCTGAGCCGCCTCTTCATCAGCCAGTTCGTCAGCAGCCGCCGTCACGACGGAGATCCGACTCCCTCTCTGAGGTTAAGCAGAGAGAGGGGGAGTCCTTGAAGAAGTATCTCGGCCGTTTCAACACGGCCATGCTAGAGGTGGACCACCTTAATCATGAGGTGGCCATGTCCGCCCTAGCAGGCGGAGTATTGAAAGAGTGACTTTTACCTGGCGCTGGAGGTCAGCTACCCTCCAAACCTCTCCGACATGATGGCTCTGGCAGACAAATATGCCAGAGTCGAAGAATCACGGAGAGCTGCCCGAGCCGAGCTGACGAAGAAGAAGGAGCCCAAGGGCTCAGATAAGCACCGACCTGCCCGCCAGCCAACCGCCGCCAAAGGATTCCCCAGCCCCGCCAAGGAACCGCACCGGAGCCCGCCTAGGAGGTTCAATCGATTCACTCCGCTTACTGCCCCAAGAGCGGAGATCCTCATGGAAATCGAGCGCCAACTCCCTCGACCTCCTCCTCTTCGAGGAATGCGGCCCGGAGAGACCCCGCCAAGTATTGCCGCTACCACCACGACCATGGCCACGACACTGAAGAGTGCTGGCAACTGAAGAATGAGATCGAAAGGCTCATCCAGCGGGGTAGACTGGATCGGTTCAGGGAGCCCCGAGCCAAGAAACGGGGGCGATCGCCGGCCTGAGCCCCAGCAGCAACCTCTTCCTCTCCAAATCCTCCGTCGCTGGCCACATTAATGTGATTGAGGCGGTCGGTAGTCCTTCGGGGAGGGGCGATGAAGAAGGTTCGCCAAAGAAAGCACGAACTGAGCTCTCTTTCTCCAACGATGACTTCCAGGGGATACAGTTCCCGCATGATGATGCGCTAGTTGTATCTCTTAATTTGAACAACTATGATGTAAGCCGAATTCTCATTGATAGTGGAAGCTCCGTCAACATTTTGTACCTCGATGTGTTTGTGAAGATGAAACTTCTTATGGAGAATCTCCGAGCCGTGGACTCCACCCTAATGGGGTTCACCGGCGATGTAATTACCCCGGAGGGGGTCGTGACCTTGACGGTCCGAGCAGGAACCTGGCCTTCCGTTGCCACTGTGTATGCAGATTTCTGGTGACCAAGCTCCGGTCGCCTTACAACGCGATCTTGGGAAGACCCGGCTTGATGTCCCAGAGCCCGTCTCCATCCCGCATCTTGTTATGAAGTTCCTACCGAGCGAGGGGTTGGTGTAGTTCGAGGAAGCCAAGCTATAGCTCGGCAGTGCTTCGTCACCAGCCTGCAATCCAGATTGCCCGAGGTTGATGGACTGGACGCTCGGAAGATTTGCCGAGCAACGAGGAGAACCAGCCGAAGAGCTGGAGGAGGTACCGCTGGACGAAGCTCGGCCCGACCGAACCATAAGGATCGGGTCGCTACTAAAGGGGAAGCCCCGACTGGAGCTGATCGACTTTCTCCGAAGAAATGCTGATGTCTTCGCTTGGTCAGCTTCTGACATGCCTGGGATCAGCCCGGACGTCCTCGTCCACCGTCTCAATGCAGATGAGATCCCGACCCGTGAAGCAAAAGAAAAGAAGCTTCGCCCTGACCGGCAGAGAGCAATTGAAGAAGAGGTGGACAAGCTCATCAAGGCAAACTTCATTCGGGAGGTGAATTATCCAAGCTGGCTGTCCAATGTTGTTATGGTGAAAAAGTCGAACGGTAAATGGCGAATCTGCATCGACTTCACCGACCTTAACAAAGCATGCCCGAAGGATAGCTTCCCTCTCCCCGGATCGACCAGCTCGTGGATGCCACTTCCGGTCATCAGATGCTGACCTTCATGGACGCCTATTCAGGCTACAACCAAATTCGGATGGCACCGAGGATGAAGAAAAGACCGCCTTTATAACCGACCGAGGTATCTATTGTTACCGTGTCATGCCCTTTGGTCTGAAAAATGCAGGCGCCACTTACCAAAGGCTGGTAAACAAAGTCTTCAAGGAGCAAATCGGTCGGAACATGGAGGTGTATGTTGATGACATGCTGGTCAAAAGCAAGGAAGCGTCCCAGCATATTGGGGATCTTTCTGAAAGCTTCGCGACACTCCGAAAGTATCGGATGAAGCTCAATCCAACGAAGTGCGCCTTCGGTGTCACCTCGGGGAAGTTTCTGGGCTTCATGGTTTCTCAGCGAGGCATCGAAGCCAACCCGCAGAAGATTCAAGCCCTTCAGCAAATGACGCCCCCAACATCTATCAAAGAAGTCCAGCGCCTGACGGGAAGGATTGCGGCCCTCAACCGCTTTGTGGCTCGGTCGGCCGAGAGGAGCCTTCCTTTCTTCAAAGCTCTTCGATCTGCCAAGAATTTTCAATGGACTCCCGAGTGCCAAAAGTCATTCGAGGACCTCAAGAGGTATCTCGGCTCGCCACCCCTCCTCAGCAGCCCCAATCGGGAGAAATGCTGTTTCTGTACCTGGCAGTCTCTGAAGGCATTGGCTCGGTTTTGGTCAGAGAAGAGAAGAAGACCCAGAAGCCGATCTACTATGTCAGCAAACTGCTCCGGGATGCCGAGACAAGGTACACCCGAATCGAGAAGCTGGTCTTGGCCCTGATAATATCGGTTCGAGATTGCGACCATATTTCCAAGCACATTCTGTGACGGTCCTTACCGACCAACCCATCAAGGCGGTGGTCCATCGCCCAGAGACATCAGGAAGAATGGCTAAGTGGGCCGTTGAGTTAAGCGAGCATGATATCCGTTATCAACCTCGCCCAGCCATCAAAGCCCAGATTCTAGCTGATTTCCTCCTTGAATGCACCATCCCGGAAGATGGCTCCACTAACATCCAAGATCTGATGCCCTGTGGCTCCTCCACGTCGACGGATCCTCCAATGCCAATGGCTCTGGTGCTGGTTTGATCCTCACCAGCCCGAGGGGACGACCTTTGAGTACGGCGTTCGATTCTCCTTCCCAGCCTCCAACAACGAAGCCGAGTATGAGGCCCTGCTCGCTGGACTCCGAATCGCCCATGATCTGAAAGTGAAGAGGCTGAATGCCTTTACCGACTCTCAGTTGGTAGCCGGTCACGTGCGGGGCGAATTCGAGGCCCGGGAGCCAAACATGATTCGGTATCTCCGGCAGGTGCGGGACTTGCTTTCCCACTTCTCTGAATTTGAAGTTATCCAGATCCCCAGATCCAAAAATGCTCGTGCCGATCTGTTATCCCGACTTGCGACTGCGGAATGAGTTCCGAGCAAAAGTTTCCCTGAAATCCTGGAAAAACCTAGCATCGCGGAGGCAGACCGAGTGATGCAGATTGAGGTCGAGCCATCCTGGTTCGACCCAATATTGAAGTATCTTAAAGAAGGGTCGCTCCCAGCCGACCGCAAGGAAGCAAGGAAGCTGAGATTGCAAGCTACCCACTATGTGCTGATCGACGATCAGCTGTATAAGATCCCTTTCCATGCCGCTGCTCAAATGCCTCCGCCCATCCGAAGCTGATTATGCTCTTCGGAGGTACATGAAGGAATTTGCGGCAACCACCTGGGGAGTCGATCTCTGTGCCACAAGGTACTGCGCCAGGGATATTACTGGCCTACCATGCAAAAGATGCCGATGATCTCGTCCGAGCCTGTGACCCATGTCAGAGGCACTCCAACATCCAGAGGCTCCCCTCCGCTAGTTTGGTCCCTATTTCCTCCGCTTGGCCCTTTGCTAAGTGGGGGATGGATATTCTTGGCCCTTTTCCCCTCGCCACTGGACAGAGAAAATTTTTATTTGTCGCCATCGACTACTTCACCAAGTGGGTCGAGGCCGAGGCAGTAGCCCAGATAACCGAAGCTCGGGCCAGGGACTTCATGTGGAGATCCATCATTTGTCGCTTTGGCCTCCCGCATACCATCATCACCGACAATGGCAAGCAATTTGATAATCCAAGTTCCGGAGTTCTGCGAGGATCATGGCATCAGTCATCGCCTCACCTCAGTAGGGCATCCGCAAGCCAACGGAGAAGCCGAGGTAACGAACCGGACCCTACTTCAAGGGATTAAAGCTCGGCTCGCCAGAGCCCGAGGCAGATGGGCGGACGAACTTCATCATGTTGTATGGGCCTACCGCACTACCCAGAGAATCCCCATCGGCGAGACCCCGTTCGGATGGCCTTTGGCACGGAAGCCGTCATCCCCGTGGAAATAGGCCTCCCCTCTCGCGAGTGGAAAGCTACTCAGAAGAAACTAACGATGAGCAGCTCCGCACCAATCTAGACTTGGTGGAAGAGATCAGGGAAAAAGCTCGAATCAGAATGGCCGCGTACCAGCAAAGAGTGGCCCGCTACCATGCCTCTAGGGTCAAAGGCAAATCCTTCTCGCCGGCGATCTTGTCCTCCGGAAGGCATCCGTCTCCAAGCCGCTGGAGCAAGGAATGCTATCTCCAAACTGGGAAGGTCCCTACCAGGTAGCGGAAGTCATCGGACCTGGCACCTACAAGCTCCAGGACCTGAGCGGGAGATCCATTCCCCAAGCATGGAATTTGAACAATCCGCGTATACTATCAGTAGGGTATGCCTTTTTGACTTGCCCCGTTTATAGCTTTGGCATCTTATTCCTATTATCCACGACATGGTCGCTTTTTCGAAAAAGTTGTGATGAGAAATGGATACCGCTTACCCATTCTCGGCACTACTGAGCTATCTCACCGAGCCTTTGAATTAAATCTCCATACCTCGGCTGGGCCGAGTTCTACTCAATAAAGACTCGATATGGCCGAGCGCTCCCGTGCAGCTGGGGGCCATGTGATCTCCAAAACATTGTTCGGATTCGGGCAGCTTACAAGCCCCAGTCGAACCAAACAGTCTCCAAAACTTGTTTGGATTCGGGCAGCTTACAAGCCCCGCTGACCAAACAGTCTCCAAAACTTAGTTCGGATTCGGGCAGCTTACAAGCCCCGGCCGAACCAAACGCCAAAAAAATCGTTCGGATTCGGATAGCTTACAAGCCCCGGCCAAACCAAACGCCAAAGAAACATCGTTCGGATTCGGGCAGCTTACAAGCCCCGGCCGGACCAAACCAAAGAAATATCGTTCGGATTCGAGCAGCTTACAAGCCCCGGCCGACCAAATGCCAAAGAAACATTGTTCGGATTTGGGCAGCTTACAAGCCCGACCGGACCAAACCAAAGAAACATCGTTCGGATTCGGGCAGCTTACAAGCCCCGAAACCAAACAATCTCTAAAACTTAGTTCGGATTCGGGCAGCTTACAACCCCCAGCCGGATTAAATAATCTCCAAAACATTGCTCAAGGTTCAGGCATCTTACAAGCCCCGGCCGGATTAAATAATCTCCAAAACATTGCTCAAGGTTCGGGCAGCTAACAAGCCCCGATAGGAACCAAAGAATAAATACCTCGGCAACAATCGAGTGATATCCTTAATCCTCGATAACAACCGAGCGATATCCTGAGGCTCCGGCCTAGTCAAGTAATCTCTCCAACTCCCTGACAACTAAGGCATCCTATTATACCTTGTTAGAGGCAAACAACCTCCCACTATTCGACAGCAAAAACATGCCACGAGCTATCTTTCCCCGAAGAAACACCTGCTTCGTTCTGCAAACAGGATCATGCTTACCTCATGATTCCACAGGACCGCCCAGGTCCCTCTTTGACTACACATGGATATACGTGTTCTTTGCTGAGGACCAGACATTGGTCTTAACAAGAACAAGCAGCAATAGCGCTGCCGAAATATGCTGCGACATAAAAAGCGTAATATGGGAGCAACAACTCTCAGCACAAAAAGAAGCGGGTGCTAAACGAAGAAGGAATGAAAACTTTCTTTGTTTCCTCATCAAAAGAAAAGTTACAACATCCTGAGAGGAGTTACAAGTGCACCAAAGCAGGAAATAAAAACGAGTAAATAGCTCGGCCGAACTGCTTCAGTCAGCTTCGGTTAGTAATGACACTTCAGCATCTGACCCAAAAGATCAGGCAACCAGCCAGCTCACCCTGATAGATAGCAAGGCTGGCTTCCCATGGGTCCTCTGGATGAATTAAGAGATCCAAAAAGAGGCATAGACCCGTGGATGGTGATGCTGAGGAAGCTTCCCCCTGGGTGGAATGCTGGGCTGCAGGTCGCTGCCCGATTGAGAGAGATAGGGGACCATCAGCCCCACACTGCTCTCAACTCCCTCTTCACATGGCGGAAGATTCCCCGCACTGAGGGGCTAAGCATCCAGCCAGAGGGAGAAGGAAAAGTCCGCGCATGCTACGGGGGTACATGTGCACTTCCTACCCTGCGACCCCGTAGCAAACCACAAAGGACACACAGGAAGCGCATATGTACGCTCTCCATGTGATCTCTGCGGACCTCCTGTGCGCTCTCCATATGATCTCCAAACTCCTCCCTTGAGGACGAGCTGCTCTTCAGCGGCTCCTTCGTCACCCCGACTACCCATGGGAAGGTGACTTGCAAAAGGAAAACTCAGTCCCTCCACTCTCAGCTTTAGGGACGCGACATCATGAAAACTTTCAGCTCACAGGGAAGAAAGTTTTGGGGATGGCCTAACACGGCTCCTTCCTCCCTTTTTATAGGCAAAATGGACGGAGCAGCTGTTAAAGCAGTAAGCCCCAAGATTCAAAATGCCCAATCCGCGCTGCCACGTGGCCTCCCAGGATGAAAATAGCGCCCTTCGATGCGCGCCAAACACGTTGCTCAGCCCATGATGTACACCAAAAGATTTTCTCTGATCCCGGATCACGGGTCTTAAATGTAGAAAATCACCCACTGATCTTAGAGATACGGGCAGACCTAGAAATCGCCCGGTGAAAATGATACCCCCAATGGCAAACAAGCGCTTGTGTCGTACGTTGAAATGACCCGCCTTGAAAAAGTCGACATAATAAATGTCCCTGGAAAGTGCCGAGGCAACCTTTTGCAGGCCACAGAGCCGTATTATCCATTTCGGCAAAGAGAAGATCAGTTCCTTGGAAAAGGCAAAAGCATCGGCAGAGTCATAAAAAGGCGCAGAAGCCAAGTACTCTTCAATAAACATACCTCAGTGTTCCTTTCTCCGGCTCAACTGCCCGTTGCGTCTTGACGTAAACCGAGACATTGCCTTGCGCTTTAACTCAAGGCCAAAACTGCCTCCATACTTTTGGAATAAACCAAAGTATCTCATTTCAGTTCAGCATGACTGAACGTTATCTTGCACTTTGGTCCAGTCTAAGGTAACTACTTTTGTCTCGATGATAATGGGACACGCTATAAGCCCTGGCCTACACCCAGAATGCGTAAGCATCCGTTAAGGTCGGAGTGCACGTCCTATGAATATAAGCCCCGGCCAAGGCCGAGTGCGTCTTTTGTCAAAAACCTCGACAAAAACTGAACGATATACAATGCTCCAACTGGAACCTACGAGTCCCATTTACCTCGGTCAAAATGGGGATGCTGTGTCGGAGGTTCCCCGGGAGAATATTTCGTTCCGTAAGATTCGGACGATAAGGGAAAACATTCCAGAAATGGCAACGAACAAGGAAGTTCCAAAAAATTTTCTCCGTTCATCACAAGAGGGGAAAACAAAAAAAAGATACATTAGTCCTCACAGGGGCTTGCTACTTCCTCCGGGCGCCGCTGAACTCTCTCTGCGCCGCGGAGCCGAATTGGCTATTTGCTGTCGAAGGGACGTCACCTCCCACTCCAGCCTACTGTTGGCTTGGCGAAGGAGCTCGATCTCTCTTGCCGAGACAGCCAGGTGTTGCTCAGCCATTCTCCGGACTTGCTCGCGGTCCGCGAGTAATGACGCCAAAACCTTCCCGTCAACAGTTATTGTGGTGCGGCCCAGCGGGGCACCCCAAGGCTGCCAACAACATTGCTTGGCATCCCAATTGACCTCCCTCCATTCTCGGAAGCCATCCTGTTATCGTAGCTTAGACAGGCCAACAGGAGAGCGGCAGAGGAAATGGTTAACGATGGCGTACCGCCACGGTATTTAAACTACCTCGGGCGAGCGTCCCGATCACCGAGCCATCAGTTCCAACGCCGCTACCATAAAATCTTGCCATGCGTCATCACTTCAGTGGCCGCTCGTGGGAAGCGAGGAGTCGCTCCCCCTTTACCGGAAAGGATAAATAAATGACAGCGCGCCAACAAACACCCTTCTTCTCGGGACCAAACTCCCTTCGAAAGCGTGCCCACCTCTTCGCCTTGAGCGGGCCGAGTTACCCAACTTCGGCTCTAACCAAGATATCTAGCAATCCTTGGCCATCACCTGCCGAGCTGTCTTATCTCTCGGCCTAAGCCGAGCTATCACATCTCTCGGCTTCATCAGAGCTATCCCTATACCTCGGCCTCGACGAGACATTTACTTAAATCCGAACTAAGTCGCCGAAGAGCGCGAACAAGTCATAACTCGTTTGCAGTCGAAAGAAAGTCGAGACAAAAGACTGGATAAAAAGGCAAGCAAATGGAGGCCAAGGACCCATTCATTGGAAATTTCAGACCAAGTTACATATCTAAAAAGCAAAAGCACACAAATGGCTCTCAAGGGTCAGGAGCTGGATCAGTTCTGGCAGTGCCCTCAACAACGCTCGGGGAAGCCTGGCTCGTTTCGCCCACTTCAAGGGCTGTCGTTTCCTCGGCGGTGGATTTGAAGCGTCCTTCAGGGGCCGCGGCCTCACTAGCATCCAGAATAGCATCGAGGTCGACGTCTGAAACATCGTCGTATTCAGCATCTTCAGCCCCTGGGGTACAAGCCTCAAAAGTTTCAACATCCAAGAAAGAGAGGTCCCATTCTGGATGCTCATGGATATCTTATTTCGAACGTCCTCCACACCAAGCTGAAAGGCATCGGCACAGGTTGCATCTTGTTCGCCCCTGAGTAGAGCGAGCCGCATTTCAGCTTCAGCAACCTGATTTCGAAGTAAGATGACCTGCCCCTCAGTTTCAGCAGTTTGACTCCGCAGTAAGGCAATCTGCTCCTCGGTCTCAGTGACCCACCTTTCGAGCTCTGAGTTCCTCCCTCGACTGGATGCCAGTTCCCCTTGCAGGGTCCGTATCTGGCTTTGGTTCTCCAGCTCCTTCTTCATTTGTAAAAATAGAATTAGCCGGTGCCACGGTGAGCCAGCAAGGGAAGCCAAAAAGGGGTAGTACCATACCTCCTCCTCCTGCCAGGCTAACTTCTTAGTCAACTCCTTGACCTCGTCAAAAGCCCTCAGTTTATCAGCCTTAACCTGCTCGATTCTGCCCTTGAGGTCATTGATCTTCGACTGCCTACTATCAGCTTCTCCCCAGGCTTGGGAGAGCTGCTATCGAGTTGGGTTAGTCTTTCCTGGTGCCACTTGATCCTGTCATCCTTGTCAGCAATACCACAGTTGAGTTGCCGTACCTTCTCCTCAAATCGCCAAGCATTTTGTTCAGGCGATTTCTCTCTTCGACGGCTTCTCTCCTCTGCCTGCCTAGACTTTCGCTAAACTATTTTTTGACAGTTTCTATTTCTCCAGCATGCCTAGATTTGATCTGCGATAACTCCAAGCATGCGTTATCGTACCTCGCCAGGAGCCACGTAGCTCTTTAACTTCAAGCCTCAGCTTGGACGCGTCATCTAGGGCGGCCTGATGCAGTACCCTCATCCTTGCCAAATTCTCGTTGGCGACGCCCAGAGTTCGTTCAAATGTATCAGACACCTCGCTCGATCGAAGCTCGGCGTTGACTCTCCTAGCCTGGCACCGGCCCCTGTCGCCAGGTTTAAGCGCCAGCACAGTGCCCTGGTGATCAAAGCACTCTACAAATGAAGCACAAGTAAGAACAGCGCGACCAAGCTAACTAGAAAGCACTCACTACTCGGGAATAGTAACTCACCGGGAGATGTAGGACCTGGCTAGCCCTATGAGGGTGGAATTGTTGATCTCGGGAAGAAGATGGACATCCTTCACCACATTCCGCTGGCCAAACGCGGCGTCAACAAGGTCTAGGTCCACGAACTCATCCCGAGGGACTCGTGCCCGGGTACAGCGCTGACCTCATTAGGGCAGCAAACGCCGCCTCGACGATCGAATCCGAGCTACCGGGCTGACCGTTCCCATCCGAAGGATCGGTCCGGGCGACCTCCGACTGAGGAGCCTTTGACCTCCTGGCCTCCCTCAGCAGAATTCTAGCCTGGGATTCCTCGGATAACTCGGCCAGCCCGGGTGCCAGTTTTTTCGAAACTTTGGTGGAGAAAGCTTCGGCTGCAAGATCTTTACCTTGCCCTCTCCCCTTGTCCGAGTTTCTTCCCTCAATCGCAGGCACCTGCTCCCCCCCGCAGGCTCCACTAAAGCCTCAGTCTGTTCATCAGTTTCCCCAATTTCTCCAGAAAGAAGTTCTCCAGCCGTAGGCTCCTTTCGAGCCTCCACTAGTCGGCCCTACGTCGCCGCCCCTAAATCCCTTCGCGGGGAGCCCTCCAATGGAAGGCTTGTCTTGAGCCTCGATGGTTGCAATTGCTCCCTCCTGTCCTCCCACCAAGGCTAGAGACATTTCCTTGTTCGGAGGAGGGCCCCCAGAGGCACCGACCTCCGCCGTGCCAACCATTGGCTCATCTTCAAAAGAAGGGGCTCCCGGACAAGCCAGCGGAGTTTCATCCGAGCTGTCTACTATTTCCACCACTAAAGGAAAGGGACCTCAGCAGTCCTCTCTGAATCCTCCTCTGCTTTCAGCGCCTCCGCCGTGACAACTCCAACCTCTGGCGAGCGCTCTTCGAAAAAACGAGCCTTCTTCTCGGGCTTGCGTTTCTCCCCTCCGCTGCTCTCCCTCGGGCGCTTGCTCAACCCTTTCTTTATGCGGCCCGATAGTTCAGACTCCTGGCTACAGGAACAGAGGGCAAACGGTCAGACCGAGACACACTTGCTCGAGTGAAATCAATGGAAAAAGAAAAAGACTTACTATGCGGGTCAAGGGGGCTAAGCCCGGCGGCGAAAAGAGCCTCTTCTGACAGTAAATCGTTAGCCGAAAATGTCCTGCCATCACGGAGGACCTCCAAGTCCTCCTTCTCCTGCTCAGATAGAGTCGGATGTGCTTCCACGTCCCGGACAAAGTTTCCCATCCCCGGGAAAATCGGAGCCGATGTTCCCCTCGGCAATAAAAAACTGACCTTCCACTCCTTTATAGATGATGGCTTATCTGTTATCATCTTAAATGACCTCAGAGGTCCGATGTAAGGCCACTCTGATTTCCTTCCAGACATCAGATAGTAACAGGCGAAAGAGAGGAAGAGTTGCGTTACCTAAATCCGGCTACACATTGAGATAAACCCGATGACGCTGCGCCAACTGTTGAGAGCTACCATTGTCGGGCAAATATTGTAGAATCTCATGATCTCCTTCACCAAGGGATGAAGGGGAAATTGGAGGCCCCTTTAGGCTGTCTTCATAAAGAAAGACCCCGCGCTCCAGATCTGCGAAACCCTATGCTCGGGCTCCGGCAATCTCAGAAGAACATCGAGGGAATGCCGTACTTTTGGTGTATTCTTCCCAAATCCTCGGCGGCATTCTCCGAAACCATGTCGTCGGGGCTCATCATTCTGCTGGCCGAGAGAAACACGAGCAGATTACAGAGGAAGTAGAGAACAAGATTCTCCAAAGAGGAACGAAAGAGCGCTGCGAACAGGAACGTCGCTGTCTCGACTTTGCTTTCCCCCAAAGAAACCGCCTTAAGAGAAAGATAAGCGTCTCAACCGAGACGCCCGGAACCGCCATTGCGGACGCCGTAAAAACAGGATTTGCTACGTGGCAATTCCCCAACCGTTGCCTCAAAGGAGCCTCATGTGACGCGCCCCGTAAAGGCACATCCCACAAATGCACGACGGCCGCACAGCATTAAATAGGGCATCATTGCGCAGGCTGTAAAACCCGGATCCATCCGTTCAAGTATGCCACCTGGAATTATACTCCCTACGCCCGAACTTACATTTCAAACTAGGGAGTGGGGGGCATGTGCTGAGGGATAAAATCGATGTGTCAATAATCGTGCACATGGCTAGGTCAGCCTTGGTAAGTTGGGGCACCTTAGCCCCTCACCGAGCCAAGGATTCCCAAGGCGCGGATCACATCTCTCGGCCCCTCTAGCCGAGCTATATCGTCTATCGGCCCCTCCAGCCGAGCTATATCATCTATCGGCTCCTCCAGCCGAGCTATATCGTCTCTCGGCCCCTCCAGCCAAGCTATATCTCTCTCGGCCCCAGCCGAGTATATCGTCTCTCGGCCCCTCTAGCCGAGCTATGTAATCTCTCGGCCCCTCTAGCCGATCTCTCCCATCGCTGGCCTAGCCCGAGCGATACCTATACCTCTACAGAATTCGTCGCGGGAGAACTCGAATTCGTAAGATTCTAAACAGAAATCATATCCGGGAGTGGCCTAGAACCCACGAGAGTGGCTTAGGGCCACGGAGCCTATGTCCTCACCAAATCTCGAGATATCAACAAGCTCTCCTAGCCGTCGATCCTCTAACCAACAAGATACGAATCCTACTGACCTCATAACAAACTGGATTCAGATCCTAACGACTTTCGGACCCACAACGCTTCCAGGGAATCAGGTGATCCTCTATAAATAGAGTCGTCTGCCGACTCCTCAGGTATGCGCACTTGCTCACTGGAACTCTCTCTCTCTTCTGCCTTAGCTTTCACCATTAGCGCTCTGCTCAGAGCCCTGGAGGGACTCTTCAGCGAGAGCCTTTCCTCATTTTTGTTGATTGCCGATCCCTACTGACTTGAGCGTTGAAGGGTCTTCTGCAGAGGGCCATCCCTAACGCCTCTCGCGTGAGGACTGTTTTGCATGTCTGCCCAGAGGAAGCCGATCGCGTCCGAGTCAGAGGACAGATTTCAGTAGCAACAGTATCAAAGGAATCTGTTTTGAATTATGATGATTCAAATTGGTGTAAAGTATAAACTTTATCTTTCTGCTTTTTTTGTAACAGATCTATACTGCAGGCTCGGATTGTTACAATTAGCCTCTAAGAACAGTGCCAGTGGATGCCTGCGTTGGGGCCAGGGAGCGATTGCAGCTGGTGGCGAACCAGACCGGTTCCAGTATGATTGATTGGGAATTTGGGGTGGCGCCCGCCGCTAAACGCGTGCCGCATTTCTCAGCCGGCTTGGAACAAACTTTAGATTCGGGAGGGCTTGTCGAAATCTGCTGCCTCGAAAAATCTTAGAAGAGTTCGAACCGGGCTTTTTTGTGGCCCCTCGCTTCTCCGGTCTCCGTCTTGGGAGGTATCACGGGCCGAATGTGTGGATAGACGCCTAAGCATATGCTATCTACAGGATATCGTTATCTTGGTGCCAGATGTGACATCCTCTATGATTACCATATCAGCACGTGCTATGTATAAGGTTCATTATTATCTTGGATGTTTTATTGATGCTATACCGTTATAGCATCAATGCCAATACATGGATTAATTCAGTATATGGGTATTACATCTGAATTAATACTGAATCTTAATTCGATACCAATACGATATGGGATGCTCAACGTCGAACGGTATATATCAATATGGTATACCATAATTACATGCAGTATCAAGTATGGAATAATCTGTTTAGGATTATCAATTATTCAGATAAAAGTGATGGAATCATTACATTTAACCGCCCTTTCATATTCCTACACGAAGGTAATCATTCCATTTCTAAAATCACTTTTAAGCCAGTGATTCCATAACTATTCATGATATTAAGTATCTAAGAAAATCACTATCAGATGGTAATCATGACTAAAGGTTTAAGGGCCAAAATGCCCCTTCATTCATATAAAAAATAATTAATATTATTTTTATATTAATATAATATAATATAATAATATTATAAGAATGTAATATATTATATTATAACATAATATAATATTATATTATTATACTATAATATTATAATTTAACCTAAATATTATAAAGTAAATAATATAAAATAATGATGAATTGTCATGGTATATCAAAAGTGATAATTTTAGATCACCAAGATCGATGTAAGATCACCATGATCCTATTTAATTACCAAACACCCTCTATGTGTTCATAATATAAATTTTATATTTATATTTATAAATATTATATATGGAGAGAGGTTAAAGTGTTTCTGGTTCCATGTAAAAACAAATGATGAACTTATTAAAATGAAAATTAATATTCTTGGTCATAATTTACAATGTATTGAATATCTAAACTAAAAATTATTTGTAAAGAACTTTTTAGGAGGGACTCCAAAAACTTGACCCATGGCGAGGATTCTATCATACGTTGTAGAGTAGAATTGTATAAATTATTTATATTTATTGTTTTGTTCTTTCTTTAGTTGTATTCAAATTCTATAAATGACAGTCATGTCTAGTTTCAAAGCACTACGTGAAAACTGCGGTCATAAAAACCTCTCACACTAAATATCGGAGATAGAACTCAGCATGTGAGTTGGAAAGGAGGCAAATAATCTAAATACAAACTTGTAGGCTTGCAGGAGACCCTATCCAAGTGAACTGAAAAATGGTCTGCCCAGGGCTAATGGTCAAAATCTCACACACACACATTTAAAGAATATAAATTGTATTTGTTAACGCCGAGTCACTTTCTTCAAACGCCGGGGAAACATACGTCCTTCTAACTGAACTTTGCAAAAAAGTCCCCGGAGACCGGATGCTCCGGTGGGGACCCTCCGACGCTCAAGTTAGTCACTGGGAACAGACGAGAACTGACTAGCAGAATGAAGCTAGAAAGTTAGGGTTTAACTAGTAGGGAGAAGCTAAAAAAATCAGAGTTCTTGGATCCCTACTTACAGTGAGAGTGTGCGCTTTTATACCTGTTCGAAAATACACCCTTCCGTTCCGGAAGATTGCTGATTTCAAGGCGCCTCGTTCAATAACGAACAAAAAGATGAGGCTGACAGTGATAGATCATACTGTCACCATGCACGTCAGAGGTGTCCTGCATCACCTGTCAGTACGGCCTCACAGGTGTCTGGCATCCATGGTTATACTTGGTGCACGTCGCTGCCGGATGTGACTGCGCACAGTTGTAGGCGGATGGTGGACCATACGCTGTAACAGGGTATGGTCATGCACAGTGACAGGCATGCGATGGACCATACGCCGTTATGAGGTATGGCCACACACTGCTACGGATGTGCGGCGGACCACGCGGGCATGCTAGTGGCCCGAGGCTATAGGCTGCTGGGCTCAAGGGCCAGACCATGTATCGGGCATGTTCATGCAGCCCGAGACCGAGGGAGTCTTGGGGGTTGAGATATGTTCATAGGGTCCGGGAGCTGTGGCTCGAGGCTGACTGGAACTCGAAGCCGAGCACTGTTCATGTAGCCCGAGACCGAGGGGGTCTCGAGGGTTGAGATACTGTTTATAGGGCCCGGGAGCTGTGGCTCGAGGCTGAGACTGAACTCGAAACCGGGCACTGTTCATGCAGCCCGAGACCGAGGGGGTCTCGGGGGTTAAGATACTGCTCATAGGGTCCGGGAGCTGTGGCTCGAGGCTGAGATTGGAACTCGAAGCTAGGCACTGTTCATGCAGCCCGAGACCGAGGGAGTCTCGGGGGTTGAGATACTGTTCATAGGATACCGAGGGGGGCTCAGGAGGCCGAGAGGGCTTCCGTCAGCGCCGTTACCATTTATTCTAACGGCGTTGGATCAGCCATATCAGATGCCCCTCACCCCTGAGATGGAGTGGGCCCACCCCAGCAAGGCGAAAGGAGTGTCACCTCCCGAGTGGCTGATCCCCATCCTTTGCGAACCACCCCTGGACACGTGTCTCTGGGCGCTGCAATGACTTTATGCGGGCGTCATGTGGGATGTGAAAGGGCGGCCACTACCGTCCACCTGATCTACGGCGATCGTCCTCGAAGCAAGGTTGATCCTTCGAAGTCTGTGAGGAAAGTCACGCCATCATTGCCCATCATAACGACGACATCAGCGACGTCCCATTATTGGCCGGAGGCAGATCATATCATGCATCGAGCGGTCACCGAGGCAGCCAGCCTATGGTGGAAGTCCGCGTGGCTGACGAGATAAGGCGGGACAATTCAAAATTGAATAAAACTCAGGTGGGGGGTTGAATCTGGCCACACTACTCCTGCCATCGTTGTCTTCTTCCTCTGATTCTCTGATTTTCAGCCTCCTGGCCTTCCCTGCAACCTGAGAGCCCGCGCACACTATTTTCTTCCCTAGGTCAGCTCTTCGTCTCTTCTAGACCTTTTGTTCCTTCTTCCATCAATGAGTTCTCAATCCTAGACCTCGGAGGACGATTCAGAGGATCGTCTTCTCCCAATAGGCTTCATGCTTCTCCTTCTTCTCCTCCTTCTCCTTCACCTTCTCTTGAGTGGTCCTCTGATTCGGAGGATCGCGTCCCTCGGGCCCAGTGGCAGGTCGCCGGGGAGGCTCCCACAGGGAGGGCCTGGCGACGGTTGGCAGGGCCCCATCGAGGAGACGCCAGGCGGAGGCCGGCACCTCCTCGAGGGTGGGGGCAGAATCCCCGGAAGGGGTCACCTCCACGGTGACAGGCAGGATTTGGCGAACATCCAGGTCCATTACCGAATCCCTCGGGATGTCGGCTCTATCTCCGACCCCCGACGATAGAGTGATCTCATCTCGACCAGGCCGAGTGGCCATTTATGAAATTTCCTGAGGGTGGGCCTCCGCTTACCTTTTCCTTATTTTTTCATAAACCTCCTTGACTATTACTCCTTGACCCCTTCTCAGTTGGTCCCGAACTCTCTTCGAGTCGTTAGTGCCTTCGTCGTCCTTTACCATCATCTCCACATTACTCCTCGAGTCTCACTCTTTTGCTCTTTCTACATCCTCCGGGCTCAGAAGGGTTGGTGGCTGTTTCAGCCCCGACCCGGCCGAGTCCTTAAGCTTCTTCTTCCTGCCTCCGTCAAGGGATGGAAATCCCAATTTTTCTTTGCCAATCTGGACCAAGTTAAGCCCCGGTGGGAGGACCCCGACCTTCGAGGTAATATGAATTCCACTGTCCATCTTGGAGACAAAGAAGCGTTGGGGCAGCTGTTGACTACCGACATCCCTCGATACAACCTGCTTCTAACAGAGGAAAACCTCCAATCGGCGGGTCTCATCTCCCACCGTGGTAAGTCTCCCTCACACTTAGTCAAAGTCTTCCTGTTTCGTTCTCATTTTTTTTTTTGACCGACCCCGGCCAATGTTGCACAGCCATGAAGGTCCCGACCCGCAGACTCATGAAGGCCGCTGCCAAGAGGAGGAGAGCCCAGGAGGGCCGAGTGAGGGGCAGCAAGCACCGGCCCCGAAACGCCCGACAGTGCAGGTGCCCGAGCCACCTGCACCGCAAGAGCCTTCGGCTATCCCGGAGATCGATCTGACGGCGACACCCCGCCAGAAAGGGCGGTGGCCGAGGAGGCAACCACGGAGGAGCGGCGATAGCGGAGGAGTCAGCCACGGAGGAGCTGCGATAGCGGAGGAGCCCCCCGCTCCCCGTGGACCAGTCCCCCGAGGAAACAAGGAGCTGGGGTGAGGGACTGTCGGGGGCAGCAAGTCCGCCCCCGAGCAGACACCGACAAGAAGCCCTCCGTGTGCCAAGTCCAAAACTGCCGAGGCTGCTGGAGGAAATGGAGCCAGGCCGAGGCTGCATCGGGACTCCATTTTGGACGATGGGCGTTGGGCGAAGCGGCTCATCTCACCAATCCTCGTGCCCGAGGTCCAGGAAGAACTTAGCCATTTGAAGGCGCTCACGTTCTTCCATGAGTCCTATGCGGCCCTGGTCAAAGTAAGTAGTCTGCAGCTCCTTGCCTTTAGATTTCCTTTTCTTCTTCCTTTCTCTTTTTGACATGAAGCTTGCATGCAGATTGTGAACTCCTTGGTTGCTACAAGGGAGGTCATCCATGGGGAAAGACCCTTATGTGGGAGGCCCAGAAAGAGGCCGAGGAGGCTCGTGCTCGAGCGGAGGTGGCTGAGAGGGCCTTGGAATCGGCCAGGACCGCTCGGGCCGATGAGATAAAGGCAGCCGAGAGCTAGGCAAAAGTTGAGACCAACCATTTTCGGGCGGCCCTTAGCCAGCTGATGGAGGCCGAAAGCATCATCACGGCCAGGACCTGCATATTTCAGAGTTGACCGCGACCATCCAGGTGGCCGAGAATCGGGTGGGCGAGGCTAAGGAGAGGGCAAAGGAGGCCGAGGAGAGGGCGAAGAAGGCCGAGGAGGAAACGGGTCATGCCCTGGAGGCTGAGAGGGCAGCGGCGGCATCTCTAGCTGCAAAGAAGGAAGCTCGAGCTGCCGAGGTGGAGGTAGCTGTTGAGGCCAGGGCTGCCAGGACCATAGAGGAGTTTAGGGCATCCGAGCGCTTCATGGACGAGCTGGCCGAAGCTTCGGCGGAAGCGTATCTCCAGGGGTTTCAGCGTGGAAAGGAAAAGGTCGCCGAGACCTGGACTTTCCATAGGCCCTTGAGGTCGAGCCGGAGTGTCTCTCCGAGGTTGGCTCGTCTAACGATGAGCCCGCGCCGGCCGAACTATGAGCTTCAAGTTGTATTTTACTTTCACCTTTTTTTTTTTGCAAGTCCGACTTGGTCGGCGTTTTGTAAACACTTTGAATTAATGAAGCACAATTTTTCCTTCAATGAAAATTGTCTTTTCCCAATTGCAGTTTCTACCCCAAGTCCTTTGGCTACCGACGTGGGACCCTTAGGGGCTTCGTCGGTACCGAGGAGTAACCTTTGACTCATTCTCGAATAACCTTGACTTAGCCATGTAGGATCGAATCCTAGAGTCGAGGTGTATGGACTCCCAGTGACCAATGGAGCATCAAACTCGGAAGGCCAAGATATACTCGGGCTTCTAGGAGCTAATTGCACGCCGCGTTGTCAATGGTATACAGGGCTTCGTGCCTAGCTGGCCCAAGGCTTTTTGGGCCGATCGGGGTCGGGCTTTAGTTGTTGAGAGACGATGTACATCGCTCTGCCAGTGGTACACTGGGCTTTGTGCCTGGCTGGCCCAGGGCTTTTCGTGCTGACCGGGGTGGGCTTTAGCTGTTGAGAGCCGATGGTACATCGCTCTGCCAGTGGTACACTGGGCTTTGTGCCTGGCTAGCCCAAGGCTTTTCGTGCCAACCGGGGTCGGGCTTTAGCTGTTGAGAGCTGATGGTACATCGCTCTGCCAGTGTACACTGGGCTTTGTGCCTGGCTGGCCTAGGGCTTTTTGTGCCGACTGGGGTCGGGCTTTAGTTGTTGAGAGCTGATGGTACATCGCTCTGCCAGTGGTACACTGGGCTTCGTGCTTGGCTGGCCTAGGGCTTTTTGTGCGACCGGGGTCGGCTTTAGGTGTTGAGAGCCGATGGTACATCGCTCTGCTAGTGGTACACTGGGCTTTGTGCCTGGCAGGCCCAGGGCTTTTCGTGCCGACCAGGGTCAGGCTTTAGTTATTGAGAGCTGATGGTACATCGCTCTGCCAGTGGTACACTGGGCTTTGTGCCTGGCTGGCCCAGGGCTTTTTGTGCCGACTAGGGTCGGGCTTTAGTTGTTGAGAGCCGATGGTACATAGCTCTACCAGTGGTACACTAGGCTTTGTGCCTGGCTGGCCCAGGGCTTTTCATGCCGATCGAGGTCGGGCTTTAGTTGTTGAGAGCCGATGGTACATCGCTCTGCCAGTGGTACACTGGGCTTTGTGCCTGGCTGGCCTAGGGCTTTTTGGGCCGATCGGGATCGGGTTTTAGTTGTTAAGAGCCGATGGTACATCGCTCTCAGTGGTACACTGGGCTTTGTACCTGGCTGGCCAGGGCTTTTTGGGCCGACCGGAGTCGGGCTTTAGTTGTTGAGAGCCGACGGTACATCACTCTGCCAGTGGTACACTGGGCTTTGTGCCTGGCTGGCCTATGGCTTTTCGTGCCGACCGGGGTCGGGCTTTAACTGTTGAGAGCCGATGGTACATCGCTTTGCCAGTGGTACACTGGGCTTTGTGCTGGCTGGCCCAGGGCTTTTTGCTGACCTGGGTTGGGCTTTAGTTGTTGAGAGCCGATGTCACATCGCTCTGCCAGTGGTACACTGGGCTTCGTGCCTGGTTGGCAGGGCTTTTTGGGCCGACCGGGGTCGGGCTTTAGTTGTTGAGAGCCGATGGTACATCGCTCTACCAGTGGTACTTTGGCTTTGTGTCTAGCTGGCCCAGGGCTTTTTGGGTTGACTGGGGTTGGGCTTTAGCTGTTGAGAGCCGATGGTACATCGCTCTGCCAGTGGTACACTGGGCTTTGTGCCTGGCTGGCCCAGGGCTTTTCGTACCGACCGGGGTCGGGCTTTAGCTGTTGAGAGCCGATGGTACATCGCTCTGCCAGTGGTATACTGGGCTTTATACCTGGCTGGCCTAGGGATTTTTGGGCCGACCGGGGTCGGGCTTTAGTTGTTGAATGCCGATGGTACATCGCTCTACCAGTGGTACACTGGCTTCGTGCTGGCTAGCCCAGGGCTTTTTGGGCCGACCGGGGTTGGGCTTTAGCTGTTGAGAGCCGATGGTACATCGCTCTACCAGTGGTACAGGCTTTGTCTGGCTGGCCCAGGGCTTTTCAGGCCGACCGGGGTCAGGCTTTAGCTATTGAGAGCCGATGGTACATCGCTCTGCCAATGGTACACTGGGCTTTGTGCTTGGATGGCCCAGGGCTTTTCGTGCTGACTGGGGTCGGGCTTTAGTTGTTGAGAGCCGATGGTACATCGTTTTGCCAGTGGTACACTGGGCTTTGTGCCTGGCTGGCCCAGGGCTTTTTGCTAAAATATTGAGATGCTGGAACTCAAGTTTATTGATGTGAAATGAGGGGTGAAAACCCAAAAGAATACAAGCATAGTATTTAATGTAAGAAGAAAATGCACTACTGATAGTACCGACGGAGGTTGTCAGCGTTCCACGTCCGGGGAGCGGCCTCCCATCCAGCTCTTCAATCTTGTATGCTCCATGACGGAGTGCTTCGGTGATCCAGTAGGGCCCCTCCTAGTTTGGAGTTAGCTTGCCTCCTTCTGTCGGCTTCTTGGGTGAGCTACCTGCCCTAGGAAATCATCGCCACCGTCCTCTCAGTTGGAGCATTATCGACCACCGGTAGTGGAGGCGCCGACGGACTAGGGGCATCCGGGTTGTTCCTTCGAACGAACTTCCCCAGATGGCCATGCTAGATAAGATCCTCTATCACCTTCTTCAGCTGGCGACAGTCGTTGGTGTCGTGGCCATGATCCCGGTGGTAGAAGCAGTAGAGATTCTTGTTGCAGGGGATTTTTGGGTTCATTGGAGGTGGTCGCTGAAGATAGGACTCACCCTCGATCTCGAGCAAGATGTGTGATATAGGGGCGAGCAGAGTAGTGTACGACCCATCTCTCTATGCAGGAGCTCGAGGATGGTTGTCTGATCGGTGGGGAGGTTCGGGCTTCCTGGGTCGAACTTCAACAGGCTCAGGGCGGACCGGCTTCTTAAGGACACTCCCACTAGCCTTGCGCCGAGAGGAGTCAGCCTTGTCGGCGCGGATATACTTCTGGGCCCGGTCAAAAGTTCGGCGTAAGAACCGGGCGACTTCTTGTCAAGGGAGTACGCGAAGCGGGACGGATGGAGCCCTCGCTTCAAGGCCAGAGTGGCCATCGAGTCTTCAAGATTGTAGACTTCCAGGGCTGCCTCCTTGAACCGAGCGATGTAATCTCGCAAGGTCTCGCCGCTCTTCTGCTAGACAGCGAAGAGGCTGTCAACTACCTTGGAATCTTTCGGCAGGCATCGAAATGAGCTAAGAAGGCTCTCTCCAGCTGACAGAAAGAATCTATACTCCGCAGCGGCAGGTGAGAGTACCAAGCTCGGGCAGCCTTCTTCAGGGTGGCAGGGAAGGCGATGCACATGAGCGAATCGGTTGCCCCCTGGACCTGCATGAGAACCTTGTAACTTTTTAGGTGGTCAAGGGGATCCGTGGTCCCGTCATATGGATCTAGCTGAGGGAGGCAGAACCGGGTGAAGATGGGCTCTTCCATGATATGGCGGGACAGCGGAGGTCGGCTGTCATAGTCCCCTCTGGCAAGTGGGTGATTCGGCAGCTGAGTTCCTCCAATCGTTGGTTATACTCGTCGAGTCGATGCTCGGCTCATTGGGCTATCCTGCCATCGAAGGACCCCTCCCCAAGGATTCTGAGGATGGGGAAGATTTGATGTCGGCGAGGGCGCTCTGCCTCCCTCCCGTGCCGCTTGGGAGAAACACTGGCGTGATGAGAAGGTGATCGGGGTCTCTTGGAAGCTCCCCTATGGTGAGGATTGGACAAAGCATGGCGGTGGCAGGCCTCTGAGATCGGCGATCTCCTCCGGAAGGAATGCTGGCTGGGTTGCACCACCCCAGAAACTGATGGGAATGGCTCCGGCTGCCGCAGGGCCGCCTACTGGTGCTACAGACCTTGAACCACCACCGCCAAGGACTGAACCTGCGTGGCTAGGGCGGCAAGCCGGTCTTCCTGAAGCTGTTGTGGAGGAGGCGTAGAGACATCGATCAGGGGAGCAGAAGGTCCAGCCGCCTGGAGACACGGCGGTGCAGGGACACCGGCTGGGGGAGCTGAGGGGCCAACCGCCAGTGAATCTGCTCCTTGATGCTGCCCCCCAGCGCAACTGACAGAGACCCCTTTCGCACGGGTNTTTTGTTTATCCTTCTTTTGGTTTTATAAACGCATATGATTCTTGTGGGTTTGGGTTATGAAATAAATTTATTTGTTTTCGCTGCCATTTTATTCCAATTAGATTAGGATTTTCTATTCCGTAATCCAACATATCCATCTTAACATACGCATTTTTCTTACACTTAATTTATTATATTATTTTAATATTGCCCAACACTCTATTCCATATAGCATAGCTGGCCTAATAGCGATTTTTTTTTTTAATTTTAATGGAATGGGTCTATCATACAATACTTCCAAAGTACTCCTTCACTTAATACATCCTGCTTTAACTCTATGATTCACATTTTACCTATTTCACCTTCTTGCAGGATAATTGATCCTAAAACCTAATTTTTTTACTTTTTGATATTTCTTGGTTTGCAATCTTCATGGTTTTTTATTTGTATTTCTACTTCCACTAAATTATATTTCATGTATTTAGTTTTAGTTCTACTAATCTTAAAACCTAGCTTTAGATTCTGTTTACGCCGAGTCACTTTCTTCAAACGCTGGGAAAACGGACGTCCTCCTCCTCATTGGGATCCTGCAAGAAAAGTCTTCGGAGACCGGATGCTCCGGTGGGGACCCTTCGATGTTCAAGTTAGTCACTCGGGAACATACGAGAACTAACTAGCAGAAGGAAGCTAGAAAGTTAAGGTTTAACTAGTAAGAAAAAGCTAAAAAAACCAGAGTTCTTGGATCCTTGCTTACAGTGAGAGTGTGCGCTTTTATACCTGTTCGAAGATACACCATTCCGTTCCGGAAGATTGTTGATTTCAAGGCGCCTCATTCAATAACGGACAAAAAGATGAGGCTGACAGTGACAGATCGTACTGTCACCATGCATGTCGGAGGTGTCCTGCGTCACCTGTCAATAAGGCCTCACAGGTGTTTGGCATCCATGGTTATACCTGGTGTGCGCGCTACCGGATGTGACCGCGCACAGTTGTAGGCGGGTGGTGGATCGTACGCTGTAACGGGGTATGGTCATGCACAGTGACATACACGCGATGGACCATACGCCGTTATGAGGTATGGCCACACACTGCTACGGATGTGTGGCGGACCACGCGGGCATGCCAGGTGGCCCGAGGCTATAGGCTGCTGGGCTCAAGGGCAGACCATGTATCGGGCACTGTTCATGCAGTCCGAGACTGAGGGAGTCTCGGGGTTGAGATACTGTTCATAGGGCCCGGGAGTTGTGGCTCGAGGCTGAGACTGGAACTCGAAGCCGGGCACTGTTCATGTAGCCCGAGACCGAGGGGGTCTCGGGGGTTGAGATATTGTTCATAGGGCCCGGGAGCTGTGGCTCGAGGCTGAGACTGGAACTCAAAGTCGGGCACTGTTCATGTGGCCCGAGACGAGGGGGTCTCGGGGGTTGAGATACTGTTCATAGGGCCCGGGAGCTATGGCTCGAGGCTGAGACTGGAACTCGAAGCCGGGCACTGTTCATGTAGCCCGAGACCGAGGGGGTCTCGGGGGTTGAGATACTGTTATAGGGCCCGGGAGCTGTGGCTCGAGGCTGAGACTGGAACTCGAAGCCGAGCACTGTTCATGTAGCCCAAGACCGAGGGGGTCTCGGGGGTTGAGATACTGTTCATAGGGCCTGGGAGCTGTGGCTCGAGGCTAAGACTGGAACTCGAAGCCGGACACTGTTCATGTAGCCCGAGACCGAGGGGGTCTCGGGGGTTGAGATACTGTTCATAGGGCCCGGGAGCTGTGGCTCGAGGCTAAGACTGGAACTCGAAGCCGGGCACTGTTCATGTAGCCCAAGACCGAGGGGGTCTCGGGGGTTGAGATACTGTTCATAGGATATCGAGGGGGGCTCAGGAGGCCAAGAGGGCCTCCGTCAGCCGCCGTTTCGTTTATTCTAATGGCGTTGGATCAGCCATATCATGCTTCCTCACCTCTGAGACGGAGTGGGCCCACCCAGCAAGGAGAAAGGGGTGTCACCTCCCAAGTGGCTGATCCTCGTCCTTTACGAGCCGTCCCCGGACATGTGTCCATGTGCGCTACAATGACTTTATGCGGGCATCATGGGGATGTGAAAGGGCGGCCACTACCGTCCACCCAATCTGCGGCGATCGTCCTCGAGGCAAGGTTGATCCTTCGAAGTCCATGAGGAAAGTCGCGCCATCATTGCCCATCATAATGATGACGTCAGCGGCGTCCCATCGTTGGCTGGAGGCAGATCGTATCACGCACCGAGCGATCATCGAGGCAGCCCAGCCTACGGTGGGAGTCCACATGGTTGACGAGACAAGGCGGGATAATTCGAAACTGAATAAAACTCGTGGGGGGTTGAATCTGGCCACACTGCTCCTGCCATCGTTGTCTTCTTCCTCTGATTCTCTAATTTTCTGTCTCCTGGCCTTCCCTACAACCTGAGAGCCCGCACACGCCATTTTCTTTCCCATGTCAGCTCTTCATCTCTTCTAGACCTCTCTATTCTTTCTTCCAACAATGAGTTCCCAGTCCTGGACCTCGGAGGACGATTCAGAGGGTCATCCTTCTCCCAGAGGCTTCATGCTTCTCCTTCTTCTCCCCTTCTCCTTCACCTCCTCTTGAGTGGTCTTCTGATTCGGAGGACCGCGTCCCTCTGGCCCACGATGGGTCACTGGGGAGGCTCCCGCAGGGAGGTGCCCGGCGGCGGCTAGCAGGGCCCCATCGAGGAGACGCCAGGCGGAGGCCGGCACCTCCTCAAGGGTGGGGGCAGAATCCCCGGAAGGGGTCACCTCCACGGTGACAGGCCAGGATTTGGCGAACATCCGGGCCGTTACCAAATCCCCCGGATGTCGGGTCTATCTCCTGACCCCCGACGATAGAGTGATCTCATCTCGACCAGGCCGAGTGGCCATTTATGAAATTTCCTGAGAGTGGGCCTCCGCTCACCCTTTCCTCCTTTTTCATAAACCTCCTTGACTATTACTCCCTAACCCCTTCTCAGTTGGTCCCGAACTCCCTTAGGGTCGTTAGCGCCTTCGTCATCCTCTGCCATCATCTCCACATTACCCCTCGAGTCTCTCTCTTTCGCTCTTTCTACATCCTCTGGGCTCAGAAGGGTTGGTGGTTGTTTTAGCCCCAACCCGGCCGAGTCCTTAAGCTTCTTCTTCTACCTCCATCAAGGGTAGAAATCCCAATTTTTCTTTGCCAATCTGGACCAAGTTAAGTCCGATGGAGGGACCCCGACCTTCAAGGTAACATGAATTCCACTGTCCATTCTGGAGACAAAGAAGCGTTAGGGCAGCTGTTGACTACCGACATCCCTCGGTACAACCTGCTTCTAACAGAGGAAAACCTCCAGTCGGCGGGTCTCATCTCCCACCGTGGTAAGTCTCCCTCACACTTAGTCAAAGTCTTCCTGTTTCATTCTCATTTTTTTTTTTTGACTGACCCCGACCGATGTTGCACAGCCATGAAGGTCCCAACCCGCAGACTCATGAAGGCCGCTGCCAAGAGGAGGCCCAGGAGGGGCCGAGTGAGGGGCAGCAAGCATCGGCTCCGAAATGCCCGACGGTGCGGGTGCCCGAGCTACCCGCACCGCAAGAGCCTTCGGGTCCCAGAGATCGATCTAACGGCCGATACCCCCGCCAGAAAGGGCGGTGGCCGAGGAGGCAACAACAGAGGAGCCGGCCATGAAGGAGCCGATGATAGCGGAGGAACCGACACGAAGGAGCTAACGATAGCGGAGGAGCCCCCCATTTCCCGCGGACCAGTCCCCGTCGAGGTAACAAGGAGCTGGGGTGAGGGACCGTCGGGGGCAGCAAGTCGCCCCCGGAGCAGACACCGGCAAGCGGCTCCGTGCGCCAAGTCCGAAACCACCGAGGCTGTTGGAGGAAATGGAGCCAGGCCGAGGCTGCATCGGGACTCCATTTTGGATGATGGCGCTGGGCGGAGCGGCTCATCTCACCAATCCTTGTGCCCGAGGTCCAGGAAAAAACTTAGCCATTTGAAGGCGGCCACGTTCTTCCGAGAGTCCTACGCGGCCCTGGTCAAAGTAAGTAGTCTCACAGCTCCTTGCCTTTAGATTTCCCTTTTCTTCTTCCTTTCTCTTTTTGACATGAGGCCTGCATGCAGATTGCAAACTCTTTGGCTGCTACAAGGGAGGTCATCCATGGGGAAAGACCCTCATGCGGGAGGCCCAGAAAGAGGCCGAAGAGGCTCATGCTCGAGCGGAGGCGGCCGAGAGGGCCTTGGAATCGGCCAGGACTGCTCGGGCTGATGAGATAAAGGCGGCTGAGAGCCGACATAAGTTGAGACCAACCATTTATAGCGGCCCTCAGCCAGCTGATGGAGGCCGAAAGCGCCGTCGCGGCCAGGGACCTGCATATTTCAGAGTTGTCTACGACCATTTAGACGGCCAAGAATCGGGTAGGCGAGGCTGAGGAGAGGGTGAAAGAGGCCGATGAGAGGGTGAAGAGGGTCGAGGAGAGGGTGAAGAAGGCCGAGGAGGAAACGGGTCGTGCCCTGGAGGCTGAGAGGGCAGCGGCGACATCTCTAGCTGCAAAGAAGGAAGCTCGAGCTACCGAGGTGGAGGCAGCTGTTGAGGCCAGGGCTGCCAGGACTATAGAGGCGTTTACGGCGTCTGAGCGCTTCATGGACGAGCTGGCCGAAGCTTCGGCGGAAGCGTATCTCCAGGGGTTTCAGTATGGAAAGGAAAAGGTTGCCCGAGACCTGGACTTTCCACAGGCCCTTGAGGTCGAGCCGAAGCATCTCTCCGAGGTTGGCTCATTGACGATGAGCCCACGCCAGCCGAATCGTGAGCTTCAAGTTGTATTTTACTTTCACCTATTTTTTTTTTGCAAGTCCGACTTGGTCGGCATTTTGTAAACACTTCGAAATAATGAAGCACAATTTTTCTTCAATGAAAATTGTCTTTTCCCAATTGCAGTTTCTACCCCAAGTCCTTTGGCTGCTGACGTGGGACCCTTAGGGGCTTCGTCGGTACCGAGGAGTAACCTTTGACTCATTCTCGAATAACCTTGACTTAGCCATGTAGGACCGAATCCTAGAGTCGAGGAGTATGGACTCCGGTGACCAATGGAGCATCGGACTCGGAAGGCCAAGATATACTCGGGCTTCTAGGAGCCAATTGCATGCATTGTTAATGGTATACTGGGCTTTGTGCCTGGCTGGCCTAGGGCTTTTTGGGCCGATCGGGGTTGGGCTTTATTTGTTGAGAGCCAATGGTACATCGCTCTGCCAGTGGTACACTGGGCTTTGTGCCTGGCTGGCCCAGGGCTTTTCATGCCGACCGAGGTCGGGCTTTAGTTATTAGGAGCCGATGGTACATCGCTCTGCCAGTGGTACACTGGGCTTTGTGCCTAGCTGGCCCAGGGCTTTGTGGGCCGACCGGGGTTGGGCTTTAGCTATTGAGAGCTGATGGTATATCGCTCTGCCAGTGGTACACTGGGCTTTGTGCCTGGCTGGCCCAGGCTTTTTGTACCGACCGAGGTCGGGCTTTAGTTGTTGAGAGCCGATGGTACATCGCTCTGCCAGTGGTACACTGGGCTTTGTGCCTGGCTGGCCCAGGGCTTTTCATGCCGACCGGGGTCAGGCTTTAGTTGTTGAGAGCCGATGGTACATTGCTCTACCAGTAGTACATGGGCTTTGTGCCTGGTTGGCCCAGGGCTTTTTGTGTCGATTAGGGTCGAGCTTTAGTTATTGAGAGCCAATGGTACATCGCTCTACCAGTGGTACACTGGGCTTTGTGCCTGGCTAGCCCAGGGCTTTTTGTGCCGACCGGGGTCGGGCTTTAGTTGTTGAGAGCTGATGGTACATTGCTCTGCCAGTGGTACACTGGGCTTTGTGCCTAGCTGGCCCAGGGCTTTTCATGCCGACTAGGGTCAGACTTTAGTTGTTGAGAGCCGATGGTACATCGCTCTGCCAGTGGTACACTGGGCTTTGTGCCTGACTGGCCCAAGGATTTCTTGTCGACCGGGTTGAGCTTTAGTTGTTGAGAGCCGATGGTACATCGCTTTGCCAGTGGTACAGTGGGCTTTGTGCCTGGCTGGCCTAGGGCTTTTTGTGCCGATCGGGGTTGGCCTTTAGTTGTTGAGAGCCGATGGAACATCGCTCTGCCAATGGTACACTGGGCTTTGTGCCTGGCTGGCCCAGGGCTTTTCGTGCTGACTGGGGTTGGGCTTTAGTTGTTGAGAGCCGATGGTATATTGCTCTACCAGTGGTACACTGGGCTTTGTGCCTGGCTAGCCCAGGGCTTTTTGTGTCGATCGAGGTCGGGCTTTAGTTGTTGAGAGCCGATGGTACATCGCTCTGCTAATGGTACACTGGGCTTTGTGCCTGGCTGGCCCAGGGCTTTTTGTGCCGACCGAGGTCGGGCTTTAGTTGTTGAGAGCCAATGGTACATCGCTCTGCCAGTGGTACACTAGGCTTTGTGCCTGGCTAGCCCAGGGCTTTTTGTGCCGATCGGGGTCGGGCTTTAGTTGTTGAGAGCCGATGGTACATCGCTCTGCCAATGGTACACTGGGCTTTGTGCCTGGCTCGCCCAGGGCTTTTTGTGCCAACCAGGATCGGGCTTTAGTTGTTGAGGACCGATGGTACATCGCTCTGCTAGTGGTACACTGGGCTTTGTGCCTGGCTAGCCCAGGGCTTTTTGTGCCAACCAGGATCGGGCTTTAGTTGTTGAGGACCGATGGTACATCGCTCTGCTAGTGGTACACTGGCTTTGTGCCTGGCTGGCCCAGGGTTTTTTGTGCCGATCGGGGTCGGGCTTTAGTTGTTGTGAGCTGATAGTACATTGCTCTGCCAGTGGTACACTGAGCTTTGTTCCTGGCTAGCCCAGGGCTTTTTGTGCCGACAGGATCGGGCTTTAGTTGTTGAGAGCCGATGGTACATTGCTCTACCAGTGGTACACTGGGCTTTGTGCCTGGCTAGCCCAGGGCTTTTTGTGCCGACCGGGGTCGGGCTTTAGCTGTTGAGAGCTGATGGTACATCGCTCTGCTAGTGGTACACTAGGCTTTGTGCCTGGCTGGCCCAAGGCTTTTCATGCCGACCGGGATCGGGCTTTAGCCGTTGAGAGCCGATGGTACATCGCTCTGCCAGTGGTACATTGGGCTTTGTGCCTGGCTGGCCCAGGGCTTTTTGCTAAAAAACTGAGATGCTGGAACTCAAGTTTATTGATGCGAAATGAGGGGTGAAAACCCAAGAGAATGCAAGCATGGTATTTAATGTAAGAAGGAAATGCACTACTGATAGTACCGACGAGGTTATCAGCGTTCCACGTCCGGAGGAGCGGCCTTCCATCTAGCTCTTCAATCTTGTATGCTCTATGACGGAGTGCTTGGTGATCCGGTAGGGCCCCTCCCAGTTCGGAGCTAGCTTGCCTCCTTTTGTCGGCTTCGAGACCTCGGCTCGTCGAAGGATCAGGTCTTCCGGCAAAAAGGTCTTGGGATGCACGTGGGCGTTGTAATATTTGGCAGCTCATTGTTGGTAGACCACCATCCGGAACCGCGCTCAGTCTCGCACCTCCTCCACCAGGTCGAGGTTGGCTCATAGCCGGTCCGAGTTGTCTTCCTCACTATATGATTCCACCCGAGGGCTGAGGAGCCTTCTTCAGGATGACAGGGAAGGCGATGCACATGAGCGAATCGGTTGCCCTCTGGACCTGCATGAGAACCTTGTAACTTTCTAGGTGGTCCAGGGGATCTGTGGTCCCATCATATGGATCCAGCTGAGGGAGGCAGAACCGGGTGGAGATGGGCTCTTCCATGATATGACGGGATAGCGGAGGTCGGCTATCATAATCCGCCTCTAGCAGGTGGGTGATCCGGCGGCTGAGTTCCTCCAATCGTTGGTTATACTCATCGAGTCGATGCTCGACTCGATGGGCTATCCTACCATCGAAAGACCCCTTCCCCAAGGATTCTGTGGATGGGGAAGAGTGACGGCGATGTTGGCGAGGGTGCTCTGCCTCCTTCCCGTGCTACCACTTGGGAGAAACGCTGGCGTGACGAGAAGGCGATCGGGGTCTCTTGGAAGCTCCCCGGTGGTGAGACTTGGGCGAGGCACGGTGGTGGCGAGCCTCTAGGACCGGCAATCTCCTCCGAGAGGAATGCTGGCTAGGTTGCACCACCCTCGGAACTGATGGGAATGTCTTCGGCTACAGTGGGGCCACCTGCTGGTACTGCAGACCTTGAACCACCACTGCCAAGGACTGAACCTGTGTGGCTAGGGTGGTAAGCGATCTTCTTGAAGCTGCTGTGGAGGAGGCATAGAGACATCGATCGGGGGAGCGAAAGGTCCAGCCACTTGGAGACGCAGCGGTGCAGGGACACCGGCTAGGGGAGCTAAGGGGCCAACCGCCAATGGATCTGCTCCTTGACGCTGCCCCCCAGCGTAACTGACAGAGACCCCTTTTGCACGGGTTGTTACCATGGCTCAAGAGCTTGAGGAGAGAGAGGTTGCAGATTGCTGGTTTGATATCTTTCTCTTCCCCCCTACCTGGCGCGCTAATCTGTTGACGCCGAGTCACTTTCTTCAAACGTCGGGGAAACAGACGTCCTCCTCCTCGCTGGGCTCCTGCAAGAAAAGTCCCAGAGACCAGATGCTCCGGTGGGGACCCTCCGACGTTCAAGTTAGTCACTTGGAAACAGACGAGAACTGACTAGCCAAAGGAAGCTAGATATTTAGGGTTTAACTAGTAAGAAGAAGCTAGAAAAACCAGAGTTCTTGGATCCTTGCTTACAGTGAGAGTGTGCGCTTTTATACCTGTTCGAAGATACACCTTTCTATTCCAGAAGATTGCTGATTTCAAGGCACCTCATTCAATAACGGACAAAAAGATGAGGCTGACAGTGATAGATCGTACTATCATCATGCATTCGGAGGTGTCCTGCGTCACCTGTCAGTACGGCCTCACAGGTGTCTGGCATCCGTGGTTATACCTGGTGCATGCCGCTGCCGGATGTGACCGCGCATAGTTGTAGGCGAGTGATGGATCGTACGCTGTAACGGGGTATGGTCATGCACAGTGACAGACACACGATGGACCATACGCCGTTATGAGGTATGGCCACACACTGCTACGGATGTGTGGCGGACCATGCGGGCATGCCAGGTGGCCCGAGGCTATAGGCTGCTGGGCTCAAGGGCCAGACCATGTATCGGGCACTGTTCATGCAGTCCGAGATTGAGGGAGTCTCGGGGGTTGAGATACTGTTCATAGGGCCCGGGAGTTGTGGCTTGAGGCTGAGACTGGAACTCGAAGCCGGGCATTGTTCATGTAGCCCGAGACCGAGGGGGTCTCGGGGTTGAGATACTGTTCATAGGGCCCGGGAGCTATGGCTCGAGGCTGAGACTGGAACTCAAAGTTGGGCACTGTTCATGTGGCCCAAGACCGAGGGGGTCTCGGAGGTTGAGATACTGTTCATAGGGCCCGGGAGCTATGGCTCGAGGCTGAGACTGGAACTCGAAGCCGAGCACTGTTCATGTAGCCCGAGACCGAGGGGTCTCGGGGGTTGAGATACTGTTCATAGGGCCCGGGAGCTATGGCTCGAGGCTGAGACTGGAACTCGAAGCCGAGCACTGTTCATGTAGCCCAAGATCGAGGGGGTCTCGGGGGTTGAGATACTGTTCATAGGGCCTGGAGCTGTGGCTCGAGGCTAAGACTAAAACTCGAAGTCGGATACTGTTCATGTAGCCCGAGATCGAGGGGGTCTCGGGGTTGAGATACTGTTCATAGGATACCGAGAGGGGCTCAGGAGGTCGAGAGGGCCTCCGTCAGCCACCGTTACCGTTTATTCTGACGGCGTTGGATCAGCCATATCAGATTCTAAGGCCACTCTCTAAATCTCTAGCTTAGCATTTACTCTAGATCTAAATGCTAAGACCGATCATGCAATCAACTGCCTAGGCTAAGACTGATCAACCACTAAGTTTAGTTCAATCGACCATTCTGGCCTACAACGATCGACTATAAGGGCAAACATAGAGCTACCTTTTAGGTA
This sequence comes from Calamus simplicifolius, assembly GCA_900491605.1. Taxonomy (NCBI): domain Eukaryota; kingdom Viridiplantae; phylum Streptophyta; class Magnoliopsida; order Arecales; family Arecaceae; genus Calamus; species Calamus simplicifolius. The sequence goes on along the minus strand of UESW01004171.1, from coordinate 189,979 downwards.
GTTTTCTAGCATGATCTCTCCAATTAACCATTCTAAATTCAACCAATTGCTCACTTTCAAATTTAAATTTTTATAATTATTTTTCATTAATTTTGATCTAAAACCTAGTTTAATGTATTTTTAATGAGTTTTAAACCTTTTATTCTTACTTTCCTATTAAGTTTTGCAGTATATTCTTAGAAAAAATAAAAATTATATATTAAGCCTTTGCCTTTTGATTTCAACATGTTCGTTATTCTTTGAATTTTTTAATATTCAACCCCAACTTCCATCCTTAAGTAAGACTTGAGCTTTTGTTGAATTCACCATTCCAAATTAAGTGAACTTGTACACCTATTTTAGTCATTATGAACTGAAACATTATTAATTAATATCTTATTATCATCAGAAATATATATTATTAAATTCTTTGCTTCAAAAATTTTCTATCATATCAAATCAATCATCCACACCATTATCATCATCATCACCAACATCCATATCAAATGAATTAAATCAACAATCCAAACCCTAATATTGCATCCATCAAATAAAAAAGTAAATAATGAAATGAGAAAATATCACCAACAGTATCTTGATGGTCTGAGGTACTTGCAATGTTACCACTACATCATAATATCAAGAGCCAAGATGTTGAGGCAATGGAGCAAGCTGGTATACATAGCACACTAACAAAAGAGAGTAAAAGAAAACCCTATATCATCTCTGCAGCTTAACAAAAATATGATTGTTAGTTTTCTACTACATTATAGATAACATGATGATGGCTGCCCTAGCCACCTCTCCACATTTTATAATAAGCATATCAAAGGTCCACCAATAGCCTATCTACATCAATTTGAAAGCAAGCATGAAGGTAGTTGTGTCACTAGCCTACCATAATAGCCTACCACAATAGAGAATATGATGACACTAAGGTAGACAAGGAGTGGAACCATGACAACTAATATAGAAGTTTGCCCAATAGAATATTTATGTACAATAGCCTTCTACTTCAAACCACACCATTATTAGATGATGGAGGCATAAGTGGCCATAGATGCTCAACCTAAGATTGCACCATTCTAAATTTTTGAAGGAATGACAAATTGAGTATTAAAGTAGGGCTAAGTCACATAAGGTCCATGGGTTTTTTCTTGTAATTTCAATGCTCAATGGTGATTATCATCGCTCAGTTTAGGAGGAGACCTATTGATAGAGAATCCAAGAGTACTGATGAGCATGGTAAAAGACTTGATAGGGTCATCTCTCTCCAAATATAAGTGTTGTGATAGTAGGTGAGTTGGTTAGGGCTGAAGTCAATGGGGGCATTTTTCTTTTTCATCTCTATCATAAGAAGAGAGGTCAATCATGTAGTCATCAAGATAGTCATTGGCTAGCTCCTCCAAGCCCCACCAAAACTCAAGATCGATGTCCTTTTGGTAGAAAATCATCATTTTTTTGGGGTTTACTGAACATGCAAAACCCTAAAAGAGGGGCATGGCCATGATCAAAACCCTAGACCTATGGTATCATTCGATTTCTTAAAGCTAAAGAGGAAGGATGAAGAAACTTCAGAATTGAAACAAAAAGGGAAATAAAATAGAATTATAGAAATTAACAAAAAGATTTCTTTTTATAGTTTCATTCATATCAAGGGATATTTAGTCTTTTGGATTTTGATATTATTAGTATAAAGAGGTTGATGGACAACTGCATTGCATTATATCATAAGACCAACATGAAGGGTCCAATTGTAGATTTTGAAAGCAAAGGAGGGCTATGTGAAAGTTAATGAAATTCGGGGCATCAAAAGATATTTTTCCTTATAATTTTGTGTAATTATTAATTGAGTGTCATGTAAAAATATGTTTTTGATAACAATTGTATACTTTTTTTATTATTTTATTGCATGCTATGTTTGAAATATGATTGGTGCAGGAGCAAGAGTGAGAAAAAGGTTGCAGGATTCCATTTGGATCTCTGAACCCTAGAAGTCCAGTATTTTTCCTAGTTGATCGAGTCAAGTTTGTTACTGAGTCAGTCAAGTTTTATTTAGTCCAATATCCAGGTCATGCATTTTCATTTTATTTGAGTCCTATAATAATTCAAGGAAAGTGTATTACTCTTGTTAAGACCCTGCTGAAGATATTCAGAAAAGGCCCCAGATTAGATAGTATTGGACAACCATCTAATCTTCTTTAACCTTATTCATACCCTACCCTTGGAGCTCTGCATGGATTGGATCCGTCTATATTAGGATTGATGACGCGGAATCAATCTTGTCCTCCATATCACCACCAATAATTTTGGCAATCTTGGACACCCCATGAGGAAGAAATTTGGTGGTCCCCTACTATGCTTTAATGGGAATGAAGATCAGTATCTCAACCTTTCTAAAAGGATCTTGCATTCCATATAGACCTTGTTGATAAAAAAAAAAAAAAAAAAGAAGGATGTCACCCCAAAGCTTCCTTCTTTGCTTGTGGTCCCTCGCCTTCACAATTGGACCACATCTTGCTGCTGCCATTTTGATCGAACCAGATGAAGGAAAGAAGAATCTTTACTCTACAATGATAAATATTCTATCATATTTTGTAATTCCTATCATTTAATACTCTAATTGTTGAACTTACCTTGTAATAACATGAAAGGTCTATAAATTCCTTCTCTTGAAATGATGAAAAGGGTTATGAATGAATGAAATATTTTGAAAACTTTCATCCATGTTTTATTTTTGTTGCCTTGAGCAATTGATCCTCCATGAGGAAGTTAGGCGTGAGGTCGAAGTATTCTTGCTATCAAACCCTAGTCTAGTCCATCTCCTCTAACAAATCCTAATCCTCATATCACCATCTCATAACCGATCACCAACTCTCTTTTTCTAAATTCTAGGCATCCATACTTGAAACCCTAGCCATCGCCCTCTCCCTTGATCATCTCCCAAGTCACCGCCCTCTCCCTTGATCCATCTCCAAAGCCGCCACCCTCTCTCTTGATCCATCTTCAAAGCCGCCGCCCTCTCTCTTGATTCATATCGAAAGTTGCTGCCCCTCTCTTTATTCATCTCTAAAGCCGCTGCCCCTCTCTTGATCATCTCCAAAGCGAGGATGCCTTCTTTTCCCCTGAATCAAGATTAAAGAACCTCACATGGAAGATAGTTTTTTCATCCAAAAATCATGCCTGCTAGTGAGAGATCTTCTACTAACACTAGGAGCGCATTATCGTCGGGTAAATCGATCTTTTTCTTACTCTGTAATTTTGATTCTGTGAAAGTTCATGAGCATGTCTTCTCTGGAGTTTCTTAATTTCAGACTATCCTGGTATGCTTCTTCATTTTTCCAAAAGTTATGTTTCTGAATTGTTGCTTTCTACGTCATATAATCTGCTCTCTTACTCTTTTTCTTATTTTTGAATGAATTAGCCATCTTCTAAAATACTTTAAAAAATTAATTTTTATCAATTCATTGACTGCATAATTACCCTTGCCCTTGTGATACATCAATCTTGGTATTAGAGCTTGGTTTGACATGTTTTGTATCGCACACTAGATTTCTTTTTTGCACACGACATGCAAACTTTCTCTATTGTGATACCTATCGGAACGTGATTATTTAAACTTAAATTATTTTTTGATAATTTATCATGTCTCTGCTATGTTCATATAAAATTTCATGATTAAATTCCTTATTTTATTTTCTGAGATTTTTTTCAACCTGCTGGTGCTGAGATCAAACCCTGCTGAAATTATGCACACATAATAAAAAATAAAAAAATAAAATAAATTTTTATTGTTGCATTCCTGAACCCTAAAGTGTCATGCCTTCTGAGTGGTTATATGCAAATATATCTGACCCATGAGAGTAATAAGCCAAGGCCGGACGTGACTCTTTCTGGTTGAGGATTCGACACGCTAATTCGTGTCTTGAGTATTCATCTTCTTTAAGTTATTTAAGGGCATCGAGCATATAAGATAAGGTGGGGATTTCATCATCCTTCCATGGTCCAGAAAACCACCAACCTGCATTGTGAACCTAAGCCTTAATTTTAAAATCGAGTAGCACTTAATTGAGCATTAGGGACACCCACGAGTTCAGTTCAACTTAACTTGGGAAAACTAGTTGCACCCAAGTCAATATTTATGTCTAGAAGCTGGTGTCTAAGACTGGGGATCAAGAGTCAAACGACCAAGTGGTGTTGTGGTTTCTTAATTAGGTCCCTGTGAAAGCAGGGGGCCTCCCATACTCATCTCCTACCTTGCCAGTTGGCAACATACTTGTTATCGTGGTTGTGACTTAATCGACTCACTTTACTTGGACTGCTAGGTCTAGTAAACTATAGTATGAGCTAGTCTTGAGTTATTTGTGTGCTTTCTTGAGTCATGTATGACCACCAGATCAAAAGCCCCATACCAATCGAGTCAGAATCAGTCACTATCAGACCCACCCATGGATAATGATTTTGGAGCCATGTTTAGGACCATTACTGAACAGTTGACCCTGTTGAATGACCGAGTGAGATCCCTAGAGGAGAGTCATGAGACCAGGACCGAGCCAAAGTTAGACCCTTGAAGAGCCCCAAACCGTGATCCAGAGTACTACCATAGGAGACCCAATCCTGATATTGTTATCCCAGATGAGAGAATTCTTAGGAATATCATATTAGAAGCACCTAATTTTGATGAAAGTTTAGATCCTAAGGTGTTTGTTGATTGGAAAGGTGAAATTGATCAATATTTTGAGTAGTATGAGATGACCGAGGAGAGAAAATATAAATTTGTAAAACTTAGATTAGTTCGATAGGCTAGGTTATTGTTGGCCCAGATGGCAATCCAAAAGGAAGGGAAGGTGAATTGAGTTCTTAAAAAATTTGGATGCTTAAAAATGATTTTATAATTGATAGTGCACAAGAAAGTATGCAATAAGTGTGATGCTAAGAATGCAAAGCAGAATATAAAGACAGAGTAGAGAGAAGAAGAGACAAGCACGATAAATACAGAGATTTATAGTGGTTCGGTGTTAGCTACACCTAGATCCACTCCCAAGCAACTCTTGGGTCCACACTATAATCTTCCTGATTACAGCCGAGTTGTTTTACAAGCTCTGAACCCAAACTTGTTGTTTTAACAATGGGATCATAATGAACCTAGCCGGTTTTCATAGGCTCACTAGCACACAACCTATCACAAGCTAACCTAGCTTGTTCGAGGCTAATCTGCCTTCCTGATTCAATCACCTGATTGAATCACCAAACAAATGGAATAGTAGTAAAGATACAATAGATAGAAAGCTCTTCAAATGAGCAAATAGACAATACAAATGAGATAGAGATAGAAGAGCCTAATTTAGAAGATTTCTAAAGTTAAGCTTTTCTTCTTTTTCTCTTCTTCTCTTGAATGATCTTCCTTAAGATAGGATTGAAGCTTTGGAAGATTCAATGATGTAGAGGCTGTTGAAAAATTAGGACTCTTTGATTCTCTTTTGATTTGATGGAAATCCTTCAAAGTTGCCTTTTAAATGCTTTGGATTTATCTAAACTCTTTTTCGAACACTTGGAATATCAAATCTGAATTCTTTCCCTTTGATTTTGAATTTTTCCTCTCTATTTTTTTGCCCTTTTCAAACGGTCGGAAGCTTCCTTTTATAATCTCTTCTTAATCCATATTTGATAGAAACTAGCCATTAATTGTATTTATGGATAAGTTTAGCATGAAAGAGAAAAGAGCCATTGAGATTTATTTGAAAAAAATAGCTGTTGGAGTCATCTCTATATTTCTGAAATTCACCTCTATCATATTAGAGTCGGCTTTAATCTGGCCGGGTCGGCTCTAAGTCGGAATGCTCAAAATAGTAAAGTCCATCCATCGCAGAGTCGGCTCTGACTTTAGTGAGATTTTTGAATCTGTCATTCTAAGGCCTTCTAGAGAATACAAAGACTTTACTCTTCATGATGGGTTCCTTTTTAAAGGAGATAAGTTGTGTATTCCCCGAACCTCAATTAGGAAATTCTTGATTTGGGAAATCCATGCCGAGGTTTAGCGGGCTATTTCGGAAGGAATAAAACTATTCTAGATTTGGAGGAACAATTCTTTTAGCCCAGCTTAAAATAAAATGTTGCCCAAGTCGTAGCCCAGTGTAGGACATGTGTTGTTGCTAAAATGCAAAAACAAAACACTGGACTATACACCCCTTTACCCGTCCCTGATCGACCTTGGCAAGACATCAGTATGGACTTTGTGTTGGGACTACCAAAGACCTTAAGGAGACACGATTCCATCTTTGTGGTAGTCGATAGATTTCCTAAAATGGCACATTTTCTGCTTGTTCCCAGACCTTCGATGCATCAAAAGTGGCCAAGTTATTTCTAGATGAAGTGGTTAGATTACACGGGTTACCTAAAACCATCGTGTCTGATAGGGATGTTAAGTTCACCAGTTACTTTTGGAAAACCCTATGGTACCTGCTAGGAACCAAGTTAAACTTTTCTACCACTTATCACCCCCAAACTGATGGTCAAACAGAAGTTGTAAATAGAAGTCTTGAAATATGTTGAGATGTTTAGTGAAAAACATACTGAAATTGGGACCTTTTACTGCCACGTATAGAGTTTGCCTATAATAGTTCAGTTAACAGATCCACTGGAAAAAGTCCTTTTGAGATTATCCATGGGTACAAACCAAGAAAGCCAATAGACCTCATTCCATTGCCATGCATGTACGAACATCAGAGTCTGCTGAGTCATATGCACAACACATTAGGGATTTACACAAAGAAATTAGCGAGAAAATCCATATAAGCAATGAGAGTTACAAGCATATGGCTAATTCCCATAGAAGAGCAAAAGAATTTCATGTAGGAGACTTTGTCATGATAAGGCTCAGACCTGAACAGTTTCAAAGGGAACTATGAAGAAACTACATGCCCGTAGTGCATGTCCTTTCAAAATAATAAAAAGAATTGGACCTAATGCTTATATACTGGACCTACCTTATGACTTTAGTATTAGTTCCACCATTTAATATTTCAGATCTGATAGAATACAAGGAACCAACAATGAATCCTAGTGAGTTTTTAGGACCCGATCCATCCTTTGAGAGTGAACCAATCCTAGAATGTCCACCAGCCACAAAGCGAGAAAGAATTGAACGGATATTAGATGACAAGATTGTCACTACCCGAAATAAAGACTATCAACGCTACTTGGTCCATTGGCAAGGTAGACCTGATTCTGAAGACTCATGGATCACTCAAGAAGAACTGCAAAGGATCGATCTAGATCTGCTTGAATATTACCAAAGCCAAAATGATCCATACTTGTCAGGGCCGAGTTTTTTCACCCTAGGAAGAATTGATGGGACATCAGCAAGAAGAAAAGGTTGCAGACTAACACTCTTTGGTTTTGTAGTTAATCTACTTTCCGCAGGTTCCACTTACTCGAGCCAAGAGTTTCAATTTCTCAAGTGGCAACTCATGCTGCAAAATTTCAACATCTGCCAAGTCTCAAAGTATCAACACTTCCTACCTTGAGTCAACACTGCTATCAAGACATCAAGTCTTCTCTTTGAAAGTCAAATCTTGGAGGACACATGGAGGTATCTGATGATGACACATGGCAAACTAAGAGGTGCCACATGGAAGCTGGTGCAACCAAATTTGTTAGGGATTGATTGTAATTAGTTAGCTATATCATAACTAATCCTTAGATTGTTATGATCTTTTAGTTTTTTGGGCTAAAATTTCTGGAAGTCCTTTGGCCTATAAATAGGCCAAGCTTTCCCTCTTGTAGATATGAAGTTTGAGAAATAAAATCAAGTTTATTTGATTTCATTTGCCAAGTGCCTTGTTCATCTTTGAGTATGAAGAGGGTGAGATGCTCTTAGTTTGAGTTGAGGCTCGTGTTTCCCTAGTCTTAGATCTAGGTCACTCCTTGAGGGAGAGGGTGAGAGGCCAATTTGCTACTCTAAACCATTCTACCAAGGTTCCATAATAGTTTCAGGAAGAAGGACAAGTGCTACCCAAGTCTCAGCAAATTTTCAAATCCTTCCTTTCCTTGTTCAATTTTTTTTATTTCCTTCAATTCCTTTGCCTCCACGTCTTACTTCTAATCACTTGCAGGTTCTCTTGAGGATGTTAGAGTTGAGGATGATGGCTCCACGTCAAGATCAAGTGCCAAGGTGAGTTCTTAAGTAAGGAGTGTAGATCTTGTCAACCAACGTTCAATTCTTTGAGTGTTGAGTGCATCCCTTCCACTTTAAGATTTTACTTCATTGTTGAAAAAAAAAAAACTTCTTGGTCCTTTAGATCTGAAGTTTTAAAGGTGGCTTAACTTAGTTTGAAGGTTTCCATACCTTTAGATCCTAATCTTTTTATTTCTTTAAAAGAAGCTTGCACAAGGGTGTTCAGATTTTTGCTTCCGGTTTCATGTTCTTCATTTCTCCCATGCATGAATTCAGCCATAGCTTGGGCTCAAATGTTTATTAAGGGTGGTAATCACTTAGAACACATCACCATCCCCTCTGTTGGTCCAGATAGCAACCCAAGAGGGGGGGCTAATTGGGTTTTCAAAAATTTAAACTCTTTTGAAAAATAAACCCCAGCGGAAATAAAACTTAGATTTGCACAATTAAAACAGAATATGCACAAATAGAGAGTTAAAGATAATGAGACAATCACGGCAAACACAGGAGATTTTATAGTGGTTCGGTGTACCTACACCTACGTCCACTCCCAAGTATCTCTTGGGTCCACACTATAATCAATCTGATTACAGCAGAGTTGTTTTGCAAGCTCACAACTCGAACTTGTTGTTTTTCCGGGTGCACAACGAACCCAGCTGGTTTTCAAGGCTCACCAGCACAAAACCTTACACCACAAGCAAACTGCTTGCACAAGGCTAACAGCCTCAATGGAATCAATCCTCCTGATTGACCCAGCAAACAATAATTATTTTTACAAAACAAAGGCTCCTCCAATGAGCAAATATACAATGATAGAACACGAAATAAAGAGATAGGAATCAAAGCCTGATTTGCAGATCTTGGTGGCTTGCTTCTTCTCTTCTCTTGGTGGATCTTCCTTTAGAATGCTCTTGAAGCTCCGAAGATCAGAAAACTAGGGCTTGCTTCTTTCTTGAGATTTCTTCAAAATGAAGCTATGAAAGCTTGGAATCTCTCTCTTTTCTTTTGGGGAATCAGTATGATCTTTCCTCTCGAATCTTCCCTCTTTTCTTTTCTGATGGATTTCAAAGATTTTTCTCTATTCTTTCTTTTTGTCTCTCTTTTTCTCTCTTTTTCTTTTTCGGATGCAGCAAACCCTCTTCTTATAGATCAGTTTAATCCATAAATAGTTTAAAACTATCCGTTAGAAACAAGTGTAAGAAGGATTAGATCCAAAATAGCAATAGCCGTTGGGATTAAAAAGATAAAAGTAAAGTTTAGAGTCGTTCTGACAGTTCTGGAGTCGCGTCTGACATTCTGGAGTCGGCTCTAACTTTTCTGGAGTCGGCTCTAAATCGAAAATCCCCAAATCGCTTGAACTGGAGTCGTCTCTGACTTTTCTGGGGTCGACACAAAAATCTTCTGGAGTCGACTCTAACAGTCCCGGAGTCGACTCTAAGTCGTGGCCAGAAAAACCATCGTTCTGTCTTTTCTGTTGGAGTCGGCTCTAACAGTCCGGGAGTCGACTCTAAGTCTGTGCCATTTTCGGAGTCGACTCTGCGATTCCATGTGTCGACTCTAATGTCTGCAATCTTACCTTGACATTAGATTCGAACTAGAACTTGATTTGTCTTATAATTTTGATTAATAAATCATATCATAAACTGAAAAACTTAATCAAAATCATTAGTAACTTCAAATGTTATACTCAAATAGTTTTGTTAATCATCAAAATCAACAATTGGGTCAACAATCTCCCCCTTTTTGATGATGACAAAAACTTTGAGTATATGCATTAAAAATTCATTTGAATTAAGAATTATAGACATTGTTAAAGCTTTAAAACTTCCTAACAGAGAATTTGATGCCAAGTTTCAAAATGAACTTTAAAAACATACTTGAGTTCTATTATAAACATCAATCAAGATGATTTAACATAAAATATTAAGCTCCCCCTGCATTAAATAACTCCCCCTATGTATAATAAACTGAAATAGATTGATCATTTTTGATACAAATTGATTAGAATTTATAAATCTCAAAATTTCTCTCCCCCTTTTTAGATATGCCAATTGATTGAAATCTTATATTCCTTTAATCTTATATTCTTCCATTCTTATTTCCTTTATGCATATACAATTTTCTCTCCCCCTTTTTTGTTATCAGCAATAAGGTGAATTTAAAAATAATAAAGAAGGTTATCAGAGCGGGTTGTTGGTTCATTCAATCATAGAGATGGTAATTGGTTCTCATAGACAAATTTGCAATAAAAGGATAATTGTATTTCAATGCAAGATTCATTACATGTGTCAATTCAAGTACATTCACAGTAAAGTAACATATTCAAGTACATTCACAGTAAACCAAAATTCCTAGNTTACATGTGTCAATTCAAGTACATTCTTAGAAAAGTATATATTCAGGTATATAATTCCTAGATACATGCTATCAAAGCAAGAAAGCAAGAAATCCTAAGATACAACCTAGGATAAGATAGGGTATCAAAATCAAACATGCTTGTAAACTATTTTCTTCAAATGTCCAATCATTTCCATGATTTCATCTTTTTGGTCTTTCTTAAATTTTTCAAGACAAGCTTCAACTTGAGCGACAGCAATATCAAGATCTTTCTTCAACTGACCAGTAGCATCTAAATAGACTCTTGATCCATCTGCTATTCCTTCCAGTCTTTCAAATATCTTTTGAAGCTCAGATGACATGGCATTCACTGATTTATCCAAAGTGGAAACTATCATGTCAAGCTTAGCAGATATCAATTTCATTTCACTTCTCATATCCGAATCATGCTCAGTCAGTAAGGCTCTGAGCTGATCAAGCTACTCCTCTGAAAATCTTCCAGATACCAAGGCTGACTGATGTGGAGGTGAAGGATGAGTGCTCGGTCCAGCCTCTGAAGGTCCAGCAGTAGATGGTCCAGGGACATCCTCATCTCTGGCCTCCTCAGTTCTGCTTCTTGTCCTTTCCTTTGCCACTGGCCATTTACTTTCTGAATCCCATTCTATGAATAGTGGAGATGCTGTAGTAGTCAGTATGTCTGAGATTCCTTTGCAGTTCATTCTCCATTATCTTCACTCCATGGCTTCTGAATACTAGTGTAAGAACCATACCATATGGCAGTGTAGATCTTTTCTTTGTAGCAGCCTCTGCCATATAACCAATCATCATTCTGGCCAAATTTACTGGTTGACCAGTGATGATACAGTCCATCATAAGAATGTCTCGCTCCGAGACATACTCAAATCTTCCAATCTTAGGAAATAGGATTCTCCCACAAATATTATGAAGTAATCGAAGTTCCAGTTGAGTTGATTTGCCATTACCTCTTCAAAGTCAGAAACTTCTCTTCCAAGCATCCTTGATAGGGCTCCACCTCTGTCATCATGCTGACATGCAGTCAAACCAACAGTGGGCATCTCCAAAAGATTTCCTAGTGACTCTGTAGTGATTACCACTTTGGTTCCACGCACAAAACTCACAAGACCTCCTTCCCCTCTACATAAATTACTGTAGAATTCTTTCACGAGGGCAGGGTAGGTCGGAACATCTAGTGAGCAAAACTTTTCCCAACCCATCTCTTTTATTTGACTTCCTATGGAAAAACCTTCCGATTCAAATAGGTTAAAATCTACCTTCCTTCCTATAGTGATAACCTTTCCAGCTAACAAGTCGACGCGGGAGGATGATGGAGAAGCTTCCGGAGTGGAAGAAGAGGAGGACAAGAACTGGAAGAAGATTCCTTCTCGGTTCTTTGAACGGAACGTCTCCCGGTGGAACGGCCGTGCCAAACAAGGATCCTCGCCTTTTGGGAGCCATTGGAGATCAATGGAAGTTGGAATCAAGGATTTGAAGAGTTTGGAAAAGTTTGGAGTGCTTTGGAGAAGGATTTGAAAGGGATTAAAAAGGGTTGAGTCGTTAGAAGTGTCGACTCTGCCCTAATAAAGTGACGATTTTTACTTAGAGTCGACTCCCGCAAAGTGAGGTGTCGGCTCCGAACAAAAAATCAGTCAGCGCTCGAATTAGAGTCGGCTCTGCAGAAGCCGGAGTCGGCTCTAATGAGCAAACAGAAAGCTCTAAAGAAAAGGTGTCGACTCCAAATTGAGGGTGTCGACTCCACAATAGTTTCAGTAAAAAAAATGAATTTTAAGGATCTGAAACTAATCAAATTAATCATCAAACTCTAGATAAGTGTTCTTAAATCAATTGGGGAAACAATGAATCAAATTTCTAGATAAATTTCCTTATTGGACATAGAGGATTTTCAAGAAATTAATGAAGTCTAGATAGTTGTTGTTCTTAAGAGTTTCAGAAAATCATTCTAAAGGGTCACAAACTCCTAATTCTCCTCTAAGATAACAAAATCGTTCCTCACTCAAAGGTTTGGTAAAAATATCAGCTAATTGATCATTAGTATTAACATATTCAAGACAAACATCTTTGTTAGTTACATGTTCTCTAATAAGTGATGTCTAATTTCTATGTGTTTAGTTCTTGAATGTTGAATTGGATTCTTAGTTAGATTAATGGCACTAGTATTATCACATTTAATAGGAATTTTATCAAGTGTGATACCATAATCTTCAAGTTGTCGCTTAATCCAAAGGATTTGAGCACAGCAACTTCCAGCTGCAACATACTCTGCCTCAGCAGTGGATAATGCAACCGAATTTTGCTTCTTGCTAAACCAAGATATTAAGTTACTTCCTAAAAGTTGGCATGCCCCACTTGTACTCTTTCTATCTAATTTACAACCAGCATAGTCAGAATCAGAATAAGCAATCAATTTTAAGGTTGAGTCTCTAGAATACCATAATCTTACATTTTTAGTTCCATTTAAGTATCTAAAGATTCTTTTAACAGCAAATAAATGTGATTCCTTAGGATTAGATTGATATCTTGCACATAGACAAACAGAAACATAATATCTGGCCTACTTGCAGTTAGGTAAAGAAGTGATCCGATCATACCTCTGTAATGCTTCTGATCTACTTTCTTACCTTCTTCATCCTTGTCCAGCTTGCATGAAGGACTCATTGGCGTACCAAGAGGTTTAGCAGATTCCATACCAAACTTCTTGAGTATTTCCTTTATGTACTTTGTTTGGTTAATGAAAATCCCGCTTTCTCTTGTTTGATTTGAAGTCCAAGGAAGAAGTTTAGTTCTTCCATCATGCTCATCTCGAATTCTCCCTGCATTAACTTAGCAAATTCTTGGCAAAGGAGATTGTTAGTAGCACCAAATATAATGTCATCAACGTAAATTTGAACAATTAATAAATACTTTTCTTTTCTTTTTAAAAACAAGGTTTTATCAACATTTCCTCTGGAAAAAATTTTCAATTAAAAATTTACTTAATCTATCATACCAAGCTCTAGGTGCTTGCTTTAAACCATAAAGTGTTTTGTGCAATTTGAAAACGTGATTTGAAATTCATGATCGTCAAAGCCAGGAGGTTGTTCAACATAAACTTCCTTATTATAAAACCATTTAAAAATGTACTTTTAACATCCATTTGAAATAGATTAAAATTCATATGACATGCAAATGCAAGTAGTAGCCTAATGGCTTCTAATCTAGCAACAGGTGCAAAAGTTTCATCAAAATCTATACCTTCTTCCTGATTATATCCTTTTGCAACTAATCTAGCCTTATTTCTAATTATCAATCCATTTTCATCCAATTTATTTCTAAAAACCATTTAGATCCTATTATAGGGTGATTTTTAGGTCTATCTACTAGGGTCCAAACTTGGTTCCTAGTGAATTGATTTAACTCTTCCTGCATTGCTAACATCCAATAACTATCTTTCTCAGCTTCCTCTATAGTTTTAGGTTCTATATGAGATACAAATGCAAGATGATTATTGATATTTCTTATTGATGATCTAGTCCTTACACCTTGAGATGGATCACCTATGATTAGGTCCTTAGGATGACCATAAGCATATCTCCAATCTCTAGGTAGATCTTTATCATTATGAGCAATATCAATACCATCATCCTTAGGTAAGTCATCATCCTTAGCTTCAGGTTCTTGATCTGAAGATACATTTAATTTTTCAATACCTCTTTCAATCAAAGATGTATCTTCCTCATCATCAATTTTATCTGAACTTGATGCTAAAGACTCATCAAACACTATATGAATGGATTCTTCTACAACTAAGCTTCTCTTATTAAATACTCTATATGCCTTGCTAGATGTAGAATATCCTAGTAAAATACCTTCATCAGACTTTGCATCAAACTTCCAAGATTATCCTTACCATTGTTATGAATAAAACATTTACAACCAAATGTATGAAAATAACCTAAATTTGGTTTCCTATTATGCCATAGTTCATAGGGAATCTTCTTAAGGATAGGTCTAATCAGGGCTCTATTTAGGATGTAACATGCTGTGTTTATAGCTTCCGCCCAAAAATATTTTGGAAGTTGGCTTTCACATAGCATGGTACGGGCCATGTCTTCTAAAGTCCTATTCTTTCTTTCTACAACTCCATTTTGTTGCGGTGTTCTAGTTGCTGAAAAGTTATGATGTATGCCTTTTTCAAAACAGAATTTTTCAAATAAGTGATTTTCAAATTCAGTTCATGATCACTTCTAATAGACACTATGGTAGTGTTTTTCTCATTTGTGACTTTCTTAACAAATTTCAGGAATATTGAGAAAGTCTCATCTTTGTGAGCCAAAAACATTACCCAAGTGAATCTAGAGTAATCATCTACTATCACTAGACCATATTTCTTTCCTCCTAGACTTGTGATTCTAGTAGGTCCAAAAAGGTCCATGTGTAGTAGCTCTTGTGGCCTAGTAGTTGAAACAATATTTTTAGATTTGAAAGAAGTTCTTGTTTGCTTTCCAAATTGACATGCATCACATATTCGATTATTTTCAAAATTTAAGCTAGGAATACCTTTAACTAGATCCATTTTTAATAGTTTAAAAATTAAGTGTGTGCTTGCATGACCTAATCTACGGTGCCATAGCCAACCAATCTCATTCATCTTAGCATTATTAGCAACTAAGCAATGATTACTTGGAGATAAATTACTCAAATCAATTAAGTACACATTGCCATAACGTTTACCAACAAGAATAATGCTGTTATCAATGGGATTAGTAACAGTGCAAACAGAAGCTTCAAAGGAAACTTTGAAACCTTTGTCACACAGTTGGCTAATACTTATCAAATTATATTTAAGTCCATCGACATATAAAATATTATCAATATGAGTAGATGGAGTAATTTGAATCTTACCAATACCCATGATATGGCCTTGACCATTATCACCAAAAGTAACTACTCCACCTCTTTTTGATTCAAGGGTGATGAATTGATCTTTGTCACCCATCATGTTTTTTGAGCAACCACTATCCAAGTACCATTTTCTTTTCAGTCTGATGGCTGCAAGATACTCCTGCAAAACATTCATGTCTTAATTTTAGGTACCCAAGCCTTCTTGGGTCCTTCATGGTTAGATGCATTAAATATTGTTCCTTTGGGAACCTAAATCATCTTTCTTTTATTATGTGGAGATTTACACATATAAGATTTATGTCCTTTGTTTCCATATTTAAAATAAGTAATATTTGATGATTTTTCAGCATGTATAAAAATATTTTTCAAAGATTTTTGCTTTTTAAGTGGATTATATCCCAATCCAGCTTTATCAAAGACAGCTTTTTGATTGTCCAAAATCATATTAAGTTTGATAGAGCTTAATGTAAATTTATCAACTATATGTTTAAGTCTATCAACCTCATTTTCAAGCTTTCATTTTCTTTTATCAAAACTTCTTTTTCTACAACATGCTTTTCATTTTCTAAGGATAGTTTTTTGCATTTGATTTTTCAGATCTTTGTTCTTTGAACTTAAGTTTGCAAAATCATCCATTAATTCATAAAAAGCACTATGCAATTCATTGAAAGTAAAATTATCTAGAAAACTCGAACTTACCTCATCATTGTCCGCCATGAAGCATAGATTGGCCATTTCACTCTTTTCTTCCTCTTCGGAACTTGAGCTTTCCGAATCACTCCATGTGGCCATCATTGCCTTCTTTTTGAATTTTGGGTGCCTTTCTTTAGTTGAAGGCATTCAGATTTAAAATGACCCGGCTTTTTACATTCAAAACAAATAACTTCTTTTTCTTTGCCCTTGTCCTCATCTTTCTTCCAAAAGGCTTTTTCTTTTCAAACTTCTTCTTCTCATGAATTTTTAAATTTCCTTGTGATGAGTGTCATGTCCTCATCATCACTTTCATCTTCAGATTCATGAGGCTCTTCCATATATTCAAAAATCTTAAGAGCCATAGTCTTCTTCTTCTTTGACTCATCATCATCAACATGTTGCTTAATTTGAAGCTCATGAGTCATCAAGGATCCCAATAATTCTTCTAGGGGTAGGGTACTTAGATCTTTTGCCTCTTGTATTGCAGTCACTTTAGCTTCCCAAGTCCTAGGCAAAGAACGTAAAACCTTCCTCACAAGATCAGAATTATCATAAGATTTACCAAGGCTTTTTAAACCATTAACTATATCAGTAAATCTTGTAAACATATCAGTAATAGATTCACATGCATCCATCTTAAACAATTCATACTTATGAACTAGCATGTTAATCTTGGATTCCTTGACTTGATTTGTTCCCTCATGGGTAACCTCAAGTCTATCCCAGATTTCCTTAGCAGAAATGCAAATAGATATACGATTGAATTTATTTGCATCTAATAAGCAGTATAAAACATTCATTGCTTTGGCATTAAGTTATGCCAATTTTTTATCATGTTCATCCCATTCTGTTTCCAGTTTAGAAATCTCCATGCCATTTACTCTAGTAGTGGGTGTGTGTGGTCCATTGACTATAATGCTCCATCGATCATAGTCAAGTGCTTGAATGAAAATTTTTATTCTAGCTTTCCAATAACCATAGTTTAATCCATTAAACAAGGGTGGTCTATTTGTAGATTGACCTTCGAAAAAAGATGAACCAGCTTGAGTTGCCATGTGGATCTTTGACTCTTGATCGTTAGATCAAATCAAATGAGCACTAGCTCTGATACCAATTGTTGGTCCAGATAGCAACCCAAAAGGGGGGGTGAATTGGGTTTTTCAAAAATTTAAACTCTTTTGAAAAATAAACCCTAGCGGAAATAAAACTTAGATTCGCACAGATTAAAATAGAATATGCACAAATAGAGAGTTAAAGAAAATGAGACAATCATGGCAAACACAGGAGATTTTATAGTGGTTCGGTGTACCTACACCTACGTCCACTCCCAAGAATCTCTTGGGTCCACACTATAATCAGTCTGATTACAGCAGAGTTATTTTGCAAGCTCACAACTCGAACTTGTTGTTTTCCCGGATGCACAACGAACCCAACTGGTTTTCAAGGCTCACCAGCACAAAACCTAACACCACAAGCTAATGCTTGCACAAGGCTAACAGCCTCAACTGTATCAATCACCAGATTGACCCAGCAAATAATATTTGTTTTACAAGATAAACAGCTCCTCCTATGAGCAAATATACAATAATGAAACAAGAATAAAAAGATAGGAATCAAAGCCTGATTTGCAGATCTTGTTTGCTTGCTCCTTTTCTTCTTTTGAGTGGATCTTCCTTCAAGGTGCTCATGAGACTCAGAAGATCAGAGAACTAGGGCTTGCTTCTTCCCTTGGGATTTCTTCGAAATAGAACAACAAAAGCTTGGAATCTCTCTCTTTTCTTTTGGGGAATCAGTATGATCTTTCCTTACGAGTTTTCCCTCTTTTCTCTTTTGATTTTCTGATAGATTTCTAAGATTTCTCTCTATTCTTTTCTTTTTTCTCTCTTCTTTTCGGATGCAGCAAACCCTCTTCTTATAGATCCCGATTAATCCATAAATAGTTTAAAACTATCTGTTAGAAACAAGTGTAAGAAGGATTAGAACCAAAAATAGCAATAGCCGTTGGGATTAAAAAGATAAAGATAAGTTTAGAGTCGTTCTGACAGTTCTGGAGTCGTGTCTGACATTCTAGAGTCGGCTCTAACTTTTCTGGAGTCGGTTCTAGTTCGAAAATCCCCAAATCGCTTGAATTGGAGTCGTCTCTAACTTTTTTTGGGTCGACACAAAAATCTTCTGGAGTCGACTCTAACAGTTCGGGAGTCGACTCTAAGTCATGGCCAAAAAAACTATCGTTCTGTCTTTTCTGTTGGAGTCGGCTCTAACAGTCCCGGAGTCGATTCTAAGTCCGTGCCGTTTTCCGAAGTCGACTCTGTGATTCCATGTGTCGACTCTAATGTCTGAAATCTTACCTTGACATTAGATTCAAACTAGAACTTAATTTATCTTATGATTTTGATTAATAGAACATATTATAACTGAAAAATTAAACCAAAATCGTTAGTAACTTCAAATGTTATACTCAAATAGTTTTGTTAATCATCGAAATCAACAATTGGGTCAACAAAAGCAAATTAAATGAGGTACTTTCTTACCAATGAAATTTTGCACGCAGATACTTACTTGCAAGGCGACCGAACTTCCCTGTATCAAGCTTAGAGTTGCCTAACTGTTTTGTAATCATCAAAATCAATCTAGGGTCAACAGCAATGAACCTGGTCATTGAAAGAGAAACTACAAGCTGTATTTGGAGGATCTAAAGAAGAAGAAGAAGACTGGTGAGACCGGTTCTTCAGGTATTTATGTTATAGAGATTAATTTTTCTTCTTCTAGTTCCTGGGTTTTAGATACTAGATGTGGATCTCACATTTGCACAAATGTGCAGGGGCTTAAAAGGAGTAGACAACTGAAGAAGGGCGAAGTTGATCTTCGAGTAGGCAATGGAGCAAAAGTTGCTGCTTTAGCTATAGGAAGTTACGAACTTTCTTTGCCCAGTGGGCTTTTATTAGTTTTGAACAATTGCTTTTATGTTCCTACAATGTATAGGAATATTATTTCAGTTTCTTGTTTGGATAATGATGATTTTTCTTTTATTATTAAGAATAATAATTACTCAATTTATCATAAAGACATATTTTATGCAAATGCCAAATTACTAGATGGTCTTTATGTTTTGAATCTTCAAAAATCCAACAATTTTTATGTCTATAATATAACTACCAAGAAGTTTAAGTCCAATGACTTAAATTCAACCTATCTTTGGCATTGTCACCTTGGCCATATAAATGAGAAACGCATATCAAAACTCCATCAAGATGGACTTTTGAACTCATTTGATTTTGAATCATATGATACATGTGAATCTTGTCTATTGGGTAAGATGACAAAGGATCCCTTTACTGGACACAGTGAAAGGGCCAATGAATTATTGGGCCTAATACATACAGATGTATGTGGACCATTAAGTTCAGATGCCAGAGGAGGTTATAAGTACTTCATTACATTTACTGATGACTTTAGTAGATATGGTTATGTCTACTTGATGAGACACAAATCTGAATCATTTGAAATGTTCAAATCTTTTCAAAATGAAGTACAAAACCAACTTGGTAAGACAATCAAGGCACTTCGATCTAATCGAGGTGGCAAATATTTGAGCCAAGATTTTTATGACCATCTTAGAAGTTGTGGGATCATTCCACAACTAACTCCTCCTGGAACACCACAATGGAATGGTATGTCTGAAAGAAGGAATCGAACTTTATTAGATATGGTTCAATCTATGATGAGTCTAACGGATCTTCCACTTACCTTTTGGGGTTATGCATTTGAAACAGTTCGTTCACACTAAATCGAGTTCCAACCAAAGCGGTTGAAAAGACGCCATATGAGATGTGGACTGGTAAAAAGCCCAGTTTGTCTTTTCTTAAGATTTGGGTTGTGAAGCTTATGTAAAACGTCAAGTTTCAAATAAGCTGGAACCCAAGTCTGACAAATGTTTTTTTTGTGGGGTATCCTAAAGAGACTAAAGGATACTACTTTTACAATCCCATTGAGAACAAAGTGTTTGTTGCTCGGAATGGTGTCTTTTTAGAAAGGAAATTTATTTCTAAAGGAACCAGTGGGAGCAAGGTACAAATCGAAGAAATTCGAGAACCACAAGATTGTTGGGGAGCACGGAATACCCCCAAGATCACGGTTATAGTATATATGAGTAATACAAAAAAAAACTTTTTACCGTTCTAATCTATGAGTGCAAGATCAAACCTTCAGATTTGAACTTTAGAACACTTTGATTCGATTGCTCAACCTCAACCTTTTAGCCTTCCGCCGTATTCCCGAAAATACCTTCCTTCTCTCACAAGATGGTGGGATCTCTCGGTCGACCTAGGGTTTCTTGTTTTTTTTTTCCTCAAAAACGTTCTCAAAACCTTAACCCTAGCAACCAACTGAGAGGGTATTTATAGGGCTACAACATGGACCAATAGGCAAATATAAAAAGGACTTCCCATGTAATTAAATCTCCCAATCCTACCCCGGGTTAGGATTCAATTACGTAAATTACAATTCATTCCACTAAAGAATTATAATTGTACTCCTAATCATATTCGAATTTATATTTTCGAGCCTTTAATATTAAATACTTATTATCTCTCCATGTTAAGATTTCAGATATCCACTAATTAAATTTAATTACTGACAATATAATTTAATTGGCTTTCATTATCCTTGAGACTTATTCACTTAACTTATTTGATGTATCGGATTCAAAATCCACTTGCAAGATTTGATACAATCAAAACTTATAAGCTTTCTCAAGGGGATATCATCAATCCAAATTAACAGGATGTGAATTCCTTCAACTATTAATATTCACAATATATATAATATTATTACCCAACCCACTGAGTTTATTGACTCGTATAGAATCTCACTCTATGTGTAATCAAAGCAATAATCACTACATACACGTATCTAGAAATAGAATTGGATTAAGAGCATAAGTAATCATAATATTCATGAGTTTTAAATTATTTTATAAAGTCAGTATAAAATAATTAACTCAACTGGGTCCTGTTCAATACACAAAAAGTGTACTAGCATAAATAGTTAGAATAAACCATTCCTCGTAGTCAAGACAGACCTACTAAAAATTTGTGCTACAGTTCTACTGATGGTGTGTCCAATTCCATCTAAAACTGTGAACAATAAACTTGTATTCCAAAAGAACCGATGATCTAGTCTTCTGTGTGTAAGCCGTACTCTACACACTAGATCAAATACTCTTTGTAAATACTAGACACATGCACATATATAGTAAATGGCACACATTGCTCAAAATGAATTCTTATTAAAATGTAAAGACATAACATAAAGCATATCTTTTAGTCTATATCTCTATCAAAGATAACATTGAACCGCCTGTGGATGCTCAAAGTCAACAAACCATTGTTGACACACCACCTGTAGCACAAAAATTACGTAGATCTGATAGGATGCGTCATGAACCCGAGAGATATGGATTTCTTGTGACTGATAATCATGATGTATTGTTAGTGGATCAAAATGAACCTACTACCTATCAAGAAGCTATGTTAGATCCAGACTCTGAGAAATGGTTAGAGGCTATGAAGTCTAAAATCCAATCCATGTATGATAATCAAGTATGGACCTTGATTGAGCCACCTGAAGGTACAAAGACCATTAGGTGCAAATGGGTTTTCAAAAAGAAAACTAACATGGATGGTAAAGTGTATACTTACAAAGCAAGGCTAGTTGTAAAAGGTTTCAAACAAACTCATGGTATAGACTATGATGAAACTTTTTCACCTGTAGCCATGCTTAAGTCTATTAGAATTCTTATTGCCATTGCTGCATATTATGACTATGAGATTTGGCAAATGGATGTTAAAACAGTGTTTCTTAATGGAAACTTACTTGAGAATGTGTACATGACACAACCTGAGGGTTTTGTACAACCTGAGAATTCTAGTAAAATATGCAAGCTTCAAAGATCTATTTATGGTTTGAAGCAGGCTTCTCGGAGTTGGAATCTTCGTTTTGATGAATGAGTCAAAGAGTTTGGATTTATCAAAAATGAAGATGAACCTTGTGTTTACAAGAAAGTTAGTGGGAGCGCCATTGTATTTCTGGTCTTATATGTTGATGACATTTTACTCATTGGGAATGATATCCCTACCTTGCAGAGTGTCAAGTCTTGGTTAGGAAAATGTTTCTCAATAAAAGACTTAGGCGAAGCTGCCTATATCCTAGGGATAAAGATCTATAGAGATAGATCTAAGAGGCTGATTGGTCTAAGTCAAAGTACTTACATAGACAAAGTACTGAAAAGGTTCAGTATGCAAGATTCCAAGAAGAATACTTGCCTATATCTCATGGTATTACACTTAGCAAATCTCAGTGTCCTAACACAAAAGATGAGCGAGAGCGCATGAGTAAGATTCCTTATGCTTCAGCAATAGGATCTATCATGTATACTATGTTGTGCACTCGACCAGATGTCTCTTATGCTTTAAGCATAACGAGTAGATACCAGTCAGATCCCGGTGAGGGTCACTGGATGGCTGTCAAGAACATTCTTAAGTATCTGAGAAGATCTAAAGATGTGTTCTTGGTATATGGCAGATTGGAAGATGATCTGGTTGTAAGTGGTTGCACATATGCAAGCTTTCAATCTGACAAAGATGATTTCCGATCACAGTCAGGATATATTTTTGTTTAAATGGTGGTAATGTTAGCTGAAAAGTTTGAAGCAAAGCACTGTTGCTGATTCTACAACTAAATCTAAATATAGCAGCATCTGATGCAGCAAAGGAAGCAGTTTGGATCAAGTTCATTACTGACCTTGGAATGGTTCCTAGCATCACAAATCATGTTGATGTTTATGTGACAATAATGGTGCTATCGCACAAGCAAAGAACCTAGGTCACATCAGCGATCCAAACATATTCTTAGGCGTTATCATCTAATTCGAGAAATCATTGAGAGAGGTGACGTAAAAATATGTAGAGTTCCAACAGATGATAATGTTGCTGATCCATTAACTAAGCCTCTACCACAAGCAAAGCATGATCGTCATGCTAAGTTCATAGGTATTAGATACATTGATAAATGGGCCTAGTGCAAGTGGGAGATTGTTAGTAATAGTGCCCTAGGCCTATTGTATGGATATGGTATTTTGAATATTTATGAGTATTTACTATTATCATAATTTGCATATTTATTATAATAATGTCCTTGAATAATATTATTAATTATTCTAAATGTCCCTAATTGATTGTTGTTGTGGGAATAACAATAAATTAAGATTAGTATGAAATTTGATTGATATTCATGGGAGGAATATGTGTATGAGATACAAATCAAATTTATATGTATTTGTTGAGAACAAATATTGGACAAGATCCGCCTTGAGATTAATACATGGATCAAAGTCATAAGTTAATCTCTAGTAGTTGTGTCATTAAATCCTTAGACCTGAGATTGCTATAGTTCTCAACATGAGGAATATTATGTTTTGACATAATCAAACGTTGTCTTTAACCGGATGATTATAAAGATTATGCTTGAACATAATAAGAATCATGTAGTGAGATATGAGTAATTAAGATGGAATTTGTCCCTCTTATTATAAGAGAGATATCTCTGGGCCCCTCGATGATTGAGACTGAGAAATGCATGGCCGTGCTCAAATGAATTGATGGAGATCAATATCATTTGTTTAGTCAGTCTAATTGGGTTTCGAGAAATTAAAGATAGAGTGATATAAGGTTAACTTTTTCCATGCCTTATATTCTATCAAGATATCATGTGACAAAAGGATTATGTCATTTGCTACTTTAAGGTTGTCTCGGAACATGAGCTTTTTATTTAACTTGGGTAGTCATAATGTCTTGCTAGAGGCCGCTTATGACTTGTAGGATCAAAAAGTGATTTAGGCTTACTGTCAACGTTAATTGAACCTATAGGGTCGCACACTAAGAACGGACAATAATGGTTACGGTTTGTTACTCTCTATAGTAATTTAAAATGATAAGACTATTTTAAATTATAAATAATAATTAGTTGTTATTTAGATTCGAGTTTAATTTTGAGAAAATTTAAATTTATAATTTAAATTATGACAAGTAATTAATTAGTTATATTTTCTTATTGGATAAGGAAATAATCCATAAAGGTTTTTGGTTAAAAATAAATTCCTTATTTGATAAGGATAGGATTTAAATTATTATTTAAAAGTTTTAAATATTAATTAAAATCCTAGTTAACTAAAAACCCCTAGCAGACTTGTATATATGATATATACGTTTTAAGTCTATTGGGCATTTGAAAGGTCATGTCTGTTGGGGCATTTGAAAGGTCGTATCTATTGGGGCATTTAAAGGGTCGTGTTTTCTGCCTTAAAAATAGATAAATAGAGAGTTGGAAACGATGGTTTGTTTTTGTGAAAAACGAACTTTGAACTAGCATTCAAAAACTATTTTGGTGTCCGTTTGTGTATGGATACTTATAGAGGGTGGTCGTCTTTCTGAAGGCAGCACCTTTGAAGATCCGAGCAAACCCAACACAAGAACAGACGGATTACATACTAATCAACAAAAGGTAATATTTTTTATTTATCCTTCTTTCATTTTTATGAAACGCATGTGATCCTTGGTGGGTTATGGAATAAATTTATTTTGTTTCCGCTGCCATTTTATTCCAATTCGATTGGGATTTTTCATTCTGTAACCCAACAGTAATGACTCCTTCGGGAGTGATAGCGTCACCAATGAACCCTACCAAGGTAAAGTCTATGGCTCAAAGATCCTTCATCCAAAATTTTATCCTCACAAAAGCATCAAAGTACAAAACATTAACAGAGCTTTCACTATCAACTAAAATACGGTGTACATCATAATTGTTCATGTTAAGAGATACAACCAAAGCATCATCGTGTGGATATTGTATCTTCCAGAGATCCTCATCAAAAAAAGAGAGCTCATCGGTCCGAGCCTTCTTTGATGGATTTTCTTCTTCATCTAGCTGAGCCGGTGAAGAATCGATCATTGCAATCATATTGACATTGCTAACAGCTGGTGGGTTCGGCGAAGGTAGTTGGCGAGGCTCAGGCTGACGGTCTCCTTCATTGTTTGGCCCAGGGGTATTTTGAATCGATCCAACCTCCCCTGATGGATGAGTTGCTCAATCTCATTTTGGAGCTGCCAGCACTCCTCTATGTCATACCCATGATCCCGATGAAATATGCAGTATTTAATCATATCTCTTCAGGCCATGTTTTCTCGAAGAGGTGGCGGCCGAGGGATCTGGCGCTCGATCTCCATCAGGATATGCGCCCTTGATGCAGTTAATAGAGTATATTGATTGAATCTCTATGCAGGGCTTTGAGTGCGATCTCTAGGTGGCGGTGCAAGAGCTCTTTGGTGGCGAGGCGAACTTGCATGGCGAGAGGGCTGGTTCTTCTTTGAGCCCTTATTCTCCTTTTTCTTAGTTCGCTCGGCTCGGATGGACCTCCGTGACTCCTCAACCTTAGCATATTTATCCGTCAAAGCCATCATGTCGAAGAGGCTCTTCGGATAATTGATCTTCATGGCTAAGTAGAAGTCCCCCTCTTGGATACTTCACTTGTCAAGGCGGACATGGCCACTTCATGGTTGAGGTGGTCTACTTAGTATGGCCGTATTGAAGCGGCCCAAGTAACTTCTTAAGAACTCCCCCTCTCATTATTTGACCTCAAAAAGGAAGTCGGATCTCCTTCGGTGGTAGTGACTATTGACAAACTGACTGATGAACAAGTAGCTCAGCTCATCGAAGGAATTGATAGAACACGGCTTCAAGCCATTAAACCAAGTTCTGGCAGATCTTCTGAGAGTGGAGGGAAAGGCTCTACATAGGATCATGTCTGATGCTCCGTGGAACATCATGATGGATCGAAAGCTGCTCAGGTAATCATCGGGGTCGGAGGATCCATGGTACGGCTCAATGGCAGGGAGCTTAACATGGGGGGAATCACTTTCTACATGAACTCCTCGAAGAATGGGATACCCTATTCCGCCTTCAATTGGACTTGAGGGGCTTGCTTGACGGCGTCTAGCTCCTGGCGCCACTCTCGATGCATCTCCCAAAGTTGTCACCGGACCCCTTCATCTCTAGTGATAGGAGAGTCCGATCGAGGAGAGTACGGTCGCGGCATTGAATCATGGTGGGAGAGCACCGAAGAGAGAGACCAAGCCTGCCGAGATCTAGGTGGGCTCTTTTCCTTGACCCTCTACGGTGCCGGTTTAGGCCCTCTTCGGTTGGGCTGTTGAGGATGGCTCGTGACTTCGAGCAGGTTGGAAAAGAAATTACCGGTAGAGCAGGGGCGGCAACTCCATCATGGAGTTGTGGAGCAGGAGTAGCTGGATGTGGAGCTCTATGGAGCTCCTGTACCAGCTAAGCTAGAGTTTGAACTTGTTGGATTAGTGTGGCAAACTGGTCCTAGGTTACTACGGTAGCCGGTGGCGAGGGAGTCTCGGCCGGCGACGGCCGCAGAGGTGCCATGTTGTTTGCAGGATCAGGCCTCCGGGAGGTGGTTTGATCATGCGCATCCGAAGTTGCCCTCCGTCGATTGGCCATCGAAGAGTTGTTCTTCTGGTTTCAAGCCTTGTCTCCTTGATTACAAGTTTATGGGACTTGAGGCCCTTCATCTAGCGCTAATCCGTTGCCATAGAAATCCGTTCTCCAACTCGGGTGCGGCTCGCTTCTAGATCTGGGTGTCAACCTTCCGCTTGGACGGACCTGCAAGATAGTTCTCACGCAAGGAACGATGGGGGTGGCCCCTGCGAAAGACCCTTCGATGCCCAAGTCAGTAGAAATTCACAGTAAACAATATGAGGAGAAGGCTCTTACAGAAGAGTCCCTCAAGAATGGCCTCTCGAGAGCTCTAAATGCTGCTTGAGCTTCAAAAGGTTTTTCAATGAGAGGATGAATGTACCTTAAGAAATTTTTAGGACAGAGTATTTATAGGCGGCTAGCATGATGGCAGACATTTACCTGACTTCTTGGACATGTCAAAGGGAATCAGAAACCCTCATGATTCGAATCTGATTCGAATCTAGTTAGTTACGAGGCCGATAGAATTCGAATCCTGTTTGTTATGAGGATCAACGGTCAGGGAAGCTAATCGATGCTTTAAGATTAGGTTATACTATTATTTATGGATAATATGTCATATTTGGTTTTATTCCCTTCTTAGGGAGGTCGGGAGCCGTCGTGATCGAAGTCCTGTCAAATAATAAGGGATTTGATTTTATGTTGATCATGGTCGGAGGGTCTTACTCAGCTTCCAGCCCCTATCTCGGGAAGATTGTCCATGGCGATGTCGAGGCATGGAAAGGCTTGGTCCTACCGAGGTATGGAGAGGGTCAGCCCTGCCGAGGTATGGTAAGGCTCGGTCCTGTCGAGATATGGGATGGCTCGGTCTTACTAAGGTATGTAATTTTTTCTTTCTCTGCACATGACGTTCGACGGGCGAAAATCAAAAACGATCCTAACCTTTTGTCATGTGCACGGATATTAATGCAATGACGGTTTTACCCCTTATCAATTCATTTTTTAACTTGTTTCGAATTTTTTTGTTCACGGTTTATGTTTTGTTCTTCCCCGGCACCAGCAAATCCGCCTCCTCTGTTGCCCTTCGCCGACCAATTTCCCTCGGTGCCCTTCGTCGACCTTGGTTGACCTCCCTCGCCATCCACCTTCTTCTCTAGTCGAAAGTTCCCTATCTCCTCCCATCATCCTCCGTCTCTCTTTCGGCTATGTTGGATCGAACCGAAGTTTTTTTTTTTTCAAGATGATGGATAGGAGGGAAGAAGGAAAGAAGATGATTCAAACGGCTTGGGAGGGGGGACGGGTGTGCATAGTAAATAATGGGAAGGGATGAGAGGGGTAATTTAGGAGGGTGTAAAGAGCATTTTTGGGGTGTAAAGAATAACTTAAAAAAATTTAAAATTAGTGTGTATTAAGTAAATTGTGCTGTGCAAATAGGAGCTCCCAAAAAATAAGATGCAATATTAAATTCTAGTCAACTCAAATAAAATGTGTGTATATATATATATATATATAAAAAAAAAATCATCAAAATCTTATCTTTACGAGGGACTGAGGTTTGCATAAATTTCTCCAAATATAAATAAATAAATAAATAATTATATATATATATATATATATATATATATATATATATGCTTAACTTGTTTCCTTATCGCCAACAAGGAAAAAAAAACATCATCAAAATCTTGTCTTTACGAGGGGCTGAGGTTTACATAAATTCCCCCAGACGGACAACAGAACAGACCAACGTCCACGACCAAGCACGTGAACTGCTGCACGAGCACGTGCGTCGCCTTCCCGCTCCCGGCGACATGTTCCGAGAGTAATGCCCCGAACGAAATCGACCGCGGTCGATCCAGAGGTTCCATCGTTCCATCGAAGGGTTCCACGGTTTTTTTTTTTTTTTTTTTTTATCGATTTAAGAAAGAGAGAGAGAGATATATATATATATATATATATATATATATATATATATATATATATATATATATATATATATATATATATATAGATCGGGTTTCGTGCGATAAGAGCAGAAGTAGCGGTCATGAATCGAATCAAAGCGACAAGAAAAAGAAGAAGAAAAAGGCCCAGAAAATCCAACCCCACTTCGATTCTTTTAAGATTTTCCCATAAAATCCCATCTTTTCGGCTTTTTTTGTGAAAAAAGAATTTTCTGTGGCGAAGTACCGCAGAAGAAGTGTGGTGGAAGAGGGTAATAACATGGTCTTAAAATAATCACACATTATTATCACAGGTCTCTCTCGGAATCATCTGGTCTCTCTATCGGTCTTTTATTATTGATTATTTTCTTCCTTTCTTTCTTTCTTTCTTTTTTTTTTTTTTTTTAAAGAAGGCACGGGTTCTTAGATTCTTATTTTCTTTTTGTTCGGATTCGGTTTCCGTTTCCAGTTTCGCCAGTTGATGGATTTTTCTAGTTTTTTACTCCAAAATTCCATCTTCTTTTCTTGTTTTCTTTTTTTTCTTTTTCCTTTGTTTTGGTTTGACTCCGCGTGTGAGTCCATCGGGTTCGTGCGAGATTTAATGATGGTGGTTTCGGGTTCGTGTTCTAATTCGGGTCTCTAGTCTCCCCCTCTTTCTTAGGATTATTATTATTATTTCTTTGTTTTTATTTGCGATCTTAAGGCAAGGTCGCGCGGTGCTAGGGTTTGTTGGCTCTTCTGTTTACTTTACTCTTCGTCGTCCCTTCGTCCTCTTTTCGACCTCCTCCTTCATGTTCTCGGAGGTTTTCTTGGAGCAAAATCCGTTGATTTCTCCCCGGCGGAGCCGATTTCTGGTCGATTTTTTCGCGATTGGAGGGGGTTTTGAGGCGTTTGGTCGCGGGAAGATGGGATTTTGATGAGAGATTTTGATCTTTTTAGGGCTTTGTTGGGGTTGGTGCTCTAGATTTAGGGTCTGGCGTCAGATGTGGAGCTTTGATTTGGGGCGTGGTGGATGGGAGTGGAGGTGGGGTGGTTTGATATAATAGGGAGATGAGATAGTTGGTTTTGTGGGTTCTCCTTCTTCTTCGCTGGGGCATGATGTTTCAAGCTCAGAGTTTTTCGAAACAGGGCTGTAGGCTCATTGCCGTTTTGTGCGGGAAATTCGCCGAGAGACAACGGGAGGAGATGAAACATCGACCATTGTATCCTTTCCCCGACCTCGTGTCATCCGGGCGCCTGGAGGTCAGTCTTTTCTTTATGAATTCGAGATTGGATTCTCTTAGCAAGCTGTTGTTGCATTCATAATCCGGGCCTAGGTGGGATTCTTCTTGGTTGGTTTTTGAGTGATTTTCCTGTTTAAATGCAGGTTCACACACTTGTTAACCCGACGTTGGATAAAATCAGAGACGCTCAGAAGTCATTGGATCCAAATATTTTGTACTTCCAAGGGGAGCAGCTTGAGAATGAAGAAGGAATCGGCGGTCTTGTTTGGGGAACCGTCGATGTGTCGGAGCCCCAAATGTTTAGTTCCCTTATTGGTCCATCATTACCTACAATAGTAAGCTGTTCTACGATTCTGAAATTATTACATCGTCTCCTACTATATTATATATTTAGCTGAGATTGTAGCTTGCATGCTGTTCTTCTTCATGCTTTTATGAAACTAATTTGAACACAATGTGTATATATTATTAAGTTTCTGATATTAATACTGGTAGGAGCAGGAAATACGTATCTCAATTTTTATTGAGTGTGGTGTTCTTTTTTATGTTGTGATATATATGGCCAATAAATCGATTCAACTTAAATCATTACTGGTTTGATTTGGGCTAAGCATAGCAAGCAGCACTATGCGTCGTTCACTGTGTTGCAAATTGGTGAAACAAGATACGAATGGATAAAAGGCAAGCTGCTTTTGAGGGTATAAAAATGGTTCTAACTTCTTGATGAAATTCCAAAAACTCAGAACAGAAAATTTATTATTACGATCATTCTTATACCCTAGGTTATATGAGCTATCATGATTTCCATTTGAGGGAGGAAATGTACTTTTTAGTCGTGTAACATATTATTATATGCTGATTCTAAGGATACATGCATGTGTTTTGATGTTTAGCATTGCTACCTACCTATGGAGAAGGAACAATTAAATGTTTACTGTCAGATTTTATGGTCTAGTGATGCTACCCTGGTAAAATACTTGCACGTGAAACTTACATAATTGTGTTCCAAAGCATATGTATTTCGTTCAAACATTTATGTTTTAGATTAATTACCTTCTTCAAGGAAGCATCACAAGGTTTTATGCGAGAAATGATATATTTTATTTCTTGACCTAACGGATATGCTTTTGCTAAGTGATGCAGAGAAGTGTAATCATGGTAAGTACATTAAGCAGTTCAATACGTAAAGGAATAACCTTTTTGCTTTGATAGTTGCTGAAATGTTAAATCTTTTTCATTTGGTAAGCATTTGTTTGGTTGTACTCTGAGACTGGACGTGGTCGATTTTCTTGATCAATGCGAGGCACATTTGACTGTTCTCTTTGTTGCATTTTAATTTCTGTAGCCTTTTCTTCTTTTTTTGTTGATGATAAGATTGTAATTTTTCTTTCTACTTGTTTTCGGTGGTTCAGTTGACCTAACACTGTCTCTTCATTGTCATTTTTGCTCCACACCCAACCGCATGGGCACATATACTGCTTCTAGATATACTGCTTATATAATAATTGATGATATGAGCATTTATTGTGATTTGTGCAGAATTTTGATTCCACCTTTTATGTCTGTCTGACACCATGAGATGTGGTTGCAGGCTTATCTGGAGGTCCCAGATGGTGAAAAAATTGCTCAAGCACTCTATTCTAAGGTGATAGCTGGGAAATACTCCTGTGCACTTTGTCACTGCATTCTATGGTCTATCTCTAATGTATCTGTATTGATGGCATTTCAGCATTAGGAACCAAGATCATGAAAGTGTTGTTATTTTAAATAAGCTGGCCTTTTCCTAGTGCAAACCACTCTCTTTGACCTGCATTAAGCAGGTATCCAGTCTCAAAGAACTTGTTACCTGGCCATTGATTATTAATGGTCATGAGAGCTACAATTGTACCCTGCTATTGCAGGTTGAGGGTGTGAATACTGAAAAGGGGCAATGGAATTAGGCTCCCTTTTTAAGATTTATGCAACATTTTATGTGGTGGCACTGTTATTCATCTAAAGATCAAAAATTCATTTTTAAATTGGTTGGGTGAATTCTCATTATTTCTCCTTGCATTCCTTTTTCTTGTTATTTTATTAAATATTTTTGTGAAAAACATACTATTTAAGCCACCTGATCTTCACTTTCATGTTCCTTTGTTGCATGTATGCTTAAGGCATACAGGTGGATGGACTATTGGTGAGATGACTCCCTTCTATGATTCCAGGCTTGATCTGGATATGTTAGACTTTCTTTTTTATATGTTAATAGAAATCCTATTTTGTGTGTTACTGGGTTTGTCAAATGTTGATAGAAATCCTATTTTGAGTGTTACTGGGTTTGTCAAATGTTGATAGAAATCCTATTTTGAGTGTTACTAGGTTTGTCAAATGTTGATTTGAGGTCTTTTCTTTCTCAGGGAATTCCATATGTGATATATTGGAAGAATGCATTTCCATCTTATGCAGCTTCTCACTTTCGCCAAGCATTGCTATCTGTCGTACAAAGGTATCTCTTTGGCTTCCCTTGCTCCATCAACTCATCTAAGCCTTTTCCCAACTACATGGGGTCGTCTATATGAATCTACTTCCTCCATCTGCTCTATTCAGGACCAAGTTTACATTCAAATTACAAATAGTTATATCTTTTTTAATTATTTTTATTCATAAAAGTTTAGGTCTACCTCTATCTCTATTCTTACCATGGATTGTTAAAAGATTACTCTTTCTAACTGCAGCATCTAAAGGTCTACGTTGTATATGTCCAAACCACCCTAATCGATTTTCTTCCATTTTATCTTCAATTGGGGCTACTCCTATTATTTCTCTTATATGTTTATTTTTATTTTTATATTTTAAATTTTACCACATATCCATCTTAACATACGCATTTCTTGGTTCATGAATGGTGAAATTTATGGTAGTGTCATGATTTTGTATTTTTCTTTTGCAGTTCATGTAGCCATACATGGGATGCATTCCAACTTGCACATGCATCTTTTCGGCTATATTGTGTGCGAAACAACTATGTTTTGCCAGCTGACAGCCAAAAGGTTAGTGGGAAACCTGGACCCCGTCTACTGGGAGATGCTCCTAAGATTAACATATCTCCTCCGGATAAATTAATGGGTGAAGAAGAAGAAGACGAAGAAGAAGAGGAAGGCTCATCTGATACTCCACCTGCTATAAAAATATATGACGACAGTGTAGATGTAAGATTTCTTGTTTGTGGATCGCCATGCACATTGGTAAGTCTGAGCTCTTATTTCTCAAGTCCAGTGCTTTCTGGCATAATTGGCTTGTGGATATAATACTTAGTATGTAACATTTTATCCTTTCATTTTCCAGGATGCTTGTCTGCTGGGTTCCTTGGAAGATGGCCTTAATGCCCTCTTGAACATTGAAGTAAGTATAATGAAGCAATAATTGTTTAGTTGATTGATCTGGTTAAGCTGAAACACAATAATCAGGCAAGCTGTGAAATGCCCCTGCAGTATCATGACCCAGTTAGCATCCATTAACACTTTTTTCTCTTCCTATATACAGGATTATCACTTTCGTGTAAGAAAGGAAATTAATAGTCATTAAAATGGTTTTAGGAGAATAAATGATACATGTGAGAGTGACATAAATGATACATGTGAGAGTGACAAATTGGTAGAAATGTTGTCGTGTAGAGGAGACAGTTGTTAACAATGTTGTCTGTTAAGCAGCATGTGCTTTCAGTCTCACTGTCAGATTTTTGTTTTTAGTGGCTGAGAGTAAATTCTAGTTTGTTTAGTCCACTATTTGTGTCGACTACTGCATTAGATATGTGCAGTTAGTTATCATTTAATTTTGGATTGTAATGAGAAGAAGGATTCTAATAGAGTTGGATTTATGCAAATAATAGGACTGAAACACATCAACAGCTTTTCACATTTTGTTGGATGCAACTCATGAGTATGTTCTAATTGGTTTGATGTTTATAGGTCGGGTTATTTTCTTTTATGAATAATGCATGTTTAGAACGTTCTTGCTCCCTATACAAGAGAACTGTGTTTGGACAAGGATCTAGTGGTATGTGCAGACTAGTGGCTAGCATGGCATGTGCCATGCTATTTTGAAACAAAAAGAGAGAGAAAAAAAGGAGGTCATTTTGGCTTGGTATTGCGGCAAACATGCATTCCCAGTTCCAGCAACAGACTGGCACAAACTGACACTTAAAACTTACTTCTGTATCAAATAAATGGATTCTAAGAAATTTTTATTAATGTACATTAAATTCTAATGGAATAAAAGTAAAGCCTCGTTTTGATTGCTAAGAACTTGTTTCATTTGCTCCTCTGTTTCTTCTTTTCTATGTATTATGAATTGGCAACTTGTTGCTCTAACACTTTCTTGCTGCTGCTTCAGATTCGTGGGAGCAAACTTAATAATCGAGTCAGGTATATCTTACAAACTAAAGTTACCAATTTTTTTCACCAATCAACCAGTTATATACTTGATCTTTTTAATTATGTATTGCAGAAGTTTTTCAGTGATTTATGGCAGTATTTTGTTTTTTTTTTAAATGTTTGACATCTTATGACAATGTTTGCATTTCAATGAAAAATCATGATAACATGTGTTGTTGAACGGTATCACAATTCCTGACAGTGCTGCACCTCCTCCTCTTCAAGCTGGGACATTTTCTCGTGGAGTTGTGACGATGAGATGTGATCTCACAACTTGTAGTTCTGCTCATATCTCACTCTTAGTGTCTGGCAGTGCACAAACATGCTTTGATGATCAGGTACAAGCTCTAATTGTTTTTCTTTGCCGATTGAGTTGATAACTTCATGACTATTGAACCATTTTCTTCTACAATGCAGCTGTTAGAAAGCCACATAAAACATGAACTCATTGAGAAGAGTCAGCTAGTTCATGCTGTTCCAAATTGTGACGAAAGCAAGCCTTCTTTGTCTGAACCTCTGAACTCTGTTTCTATAGCTTGTGGATCTCCTGTTTTTGAAGCTTGGATTAAGGTTCCATCCTGGGCTGCTCAGGTTTCTTTCTTGACCAGACCTCCAATTCACTTGTCAATATAAATTGACATTTTCCATTCATCTGTAAAAAGTATTATGATTTTATAGTAAATTTGTTCTGGCCTTTGCTTGAGATTTTTTTTTTCCTGTCAATATTTTTCTCTGAATGACAACCTTTAAATTTTCTCCATCCTAACATTATTGATACCTGAATTTTTCTCAAAAGAAAATCAATAGCTGAAGAGGAAAGCAAATCTGGCGGTAACGACTAAAAATTCAAATCTTGAATGTTTGCTGTGAATTGACGACCCCAGTTGCTCCTTTTTTGGTGGTTTTTACTGACGGTGGCTTGATAATTGCACTTATGGTGATGATATGATTCAGGTCCTGAGACAGCTTGCACCTGAAGTCTCTTATCGTAGCCTGGTTACACTTGGCATTGCAAGTATTCAGGGTATATCGGTTGCTTCTTTTGAGAAGGAAGATGCAGACCGCCTTCTTTTCTTCTGCACAAAACAAGGGAAAGACTTGAGTTTCCAGGACTGTTTGCTTTCTAGTGTGCCCAACTTGTCTTCCTCTCTTATTAGAAAAAGGTCGAGACCGGTTCCAGAAACAAAACCTATGACCTGTAGCAATACATTGAGCGAGAATGGAGCAACTTTCCTGAAAGATGATTGGGATGTCAAGGAAGAGGCGAGGTTGGCAAAAGGCACTCACTTGTCCTCCATGCCTCTTAAGCAGAGATTGAGGGTTGCTGCAATGAGGCCAATTCCTCACTCTCGGCGGCACAAAATGCTGCCTTTTTCTGGAGTTCCTGAAACTGATCTGAACACTGGAAGCCAGGCAAGGCCTAACCAGCCGACTGTACCTTCTGTAAAGCACAATGTTGTCCCTCCTGCTCCATCAACACACAGGAAATCTATGTCAAGTTCTTTCCATGCTCAGCAGATAATTTCTTTAAATCCTCTGCCAATGAAAAAACATGGATGTAACAGAAGCCCGATTCAAGTTTGCTCTGAAGTATGTTTTACAATCGTGTTGCTGTGTAAAAGAGTTTGCATATCCCTGCTTAACCTTCATTTTTGTGTCTTTTGTCTTACAGGAAGAATTTTTAAAGGATGTTATGCAGTTTCTTATTCTTAGGGGCCACAGTCGGCTTGTTCCCCAAGGAGGAATATCTGAGTTTCCTGATGCCATACTCAATGCAAAGCGCCTTGATCTTTTCAATTTGTATAGAGAGGTTTGCTTTTGTAGTCACATGCATATATGTATATGTAATTCTGCTGTGTCAACAGCTTCCATGGCGTAACTTCAGCAGTCAATTTATTTCCTTTCTAAAAATATTAAAATAGTAACAATGCATATGCATCACTTGGTACAGGTTGTTTCAAGAGGAGGTTTTTATGTTGGGAATGGCATAAACTGGAAAGGCCAAGTATTTTCAAAGATGCGCAACCATACAGTTTCCAATAGAATGACTGTGAGTCTTTTTATGTTTTCTATCTGCTTTGGTACATGTGGCTATTAATTGTCTTGAATCATTCATGGTATTGAATTGAGTGTTTTGGAGATTAGGTATTGTGGCTTTTATCTGAATTGTGATTTTGCTCTAAATGAGCTGCTTAAAAATTATCGAAGCATCTGTGGGCCTTTTTCTCAGCCAAAATGCTTGCAGAGTCAGCACACTTTTAGTTATCTTTGTTCGGAAAGCAGTCTTCATTTACTAATTCAATGATTTTGGTTGAGATTTATATCTAACTTATGCCTATTTTTTCCCTCTCAAACAATCCTGTGGGCACTCAAATTTGCATGACATCCTCAAGTTGGAGACGTTCATAATGGAGATTTGTTGCACTAAAGAACACAGGTCTTGACTATGAATTGTTTTCAATTCCAGGGTGTTGGGAATACATTAAAAAGACATTATGAAACTTATCTGTTGGAGTATGAACTGGCACATGATGATGTAGATGGAGAATGCTGTTTGCTTTGTCACAGGTTGGTAGGCATCAATCGCCTTTTTTTTTTGTTATGTTCTATCTTCAAAACTAATATTGACATAGAGCGTGCTGAGTTTTTTGCAGCAGCGCTCCTGGTGATTGGGTAAACTGTGGCTTATGTGGTGAATGGGCCCACTTTGGTTGTGATAGACGGCAGGGCCTTGGTGCTTTCAAGGTTTGATATTTTTATCAAATCTGCTATAGTATTTCATGTCATATTTCCTTAGCTTTCTATTAAAGCATAACACATTCTCACTGGACATGTTCCAAGTGTCATTAAATCCTGGTGGTTACTAGATTGCTGCCATGTAATATAATTCTTTTAATTCCAGTAATTCTTGCATTATGTATGCCAAATTTGAGATTGTAGCATCAGCGGTATTTCATGCATCACACCAGCTTTCCTCTTGATGTATCCGTTAGAGATTATACTTTTGCTTCTGTACAACAGCACTTGTTTAACATGATTTAAAGTGAATTTTTTAGTCTTTATGATCTATTCATTTTAAACCCTGTTTTATAAGTTGTTTCAGACTCATACCTTCAAATTCTCACTGGTTGTGTGGTGTGATGACAGGACTATGCTAAGACAGATGGGTTGGAATATATTTGCCCTCAATGTAGTTTGACAAATTTTAAGAGAAAATCGCAAAAGGTGGCAAATGGATTTTCAAATACATCGTTCATTCCACGACACATGTAATCTTTTTCCTTTACTCCCCTCCCCACTGCATAAGAAAAGAGACCCCAGTTTGTGTAGGGGTTGTAATTTGTATAATCCCCACTGTTGTTTCATTGACGTTAGCCTAGGCTGATATTTTAAATAACTCTTGAACAACTACACGGAAGGAATAGAAGGAAATGCTTACCCAGAAATGTTGGTTTTTTTTTGTTTCTTTTTCTAATTTTCTACCGTCTGGATTTTGAAAGAACGATCTTTTTGTTTGTTGGCTCCAAAGAGTGCTGTTATTCTATTGGAGTAGTCAAGAAGTTGATTTTTTATCATTTTTTTTTTCTTTTATCTGATGCACAGTTAGAAAGACCTCAAGTTCTGTTTTGAGTGTGCTGGTGTAGTTTTTTGTTTTGTTTTGTTTTTTTTTTTTCAGATTTTAGGTTACACCAACCCTCTGTTTGGATGGAGAGAAAACTAGGAAGAAAAGAAAATTAGAAGGAAAAACATAAGAGAAAATGAAATTTACTTTGTTTGGATGGAGAGAAAACTAAAGGGAAAATAAAGGAAAAAAAATGATGGTTCCACATAAAAGTTCTCTTCGAAACCGAAGAGATTTCGAAGAGAAAATTTAAAAGTATTCTTTCTTTTTTTTTCATTCTAATATTGATCCTTTCAAAAAAAAAAAAAAAATAATCGATGTATTTTTTATTCATCTATAATATGGATATTATTGTCATTGTAAATTAGTAACTTTTCTTTCTTCTTTATTTTTTGTTCACTCATCTATTTTTCTCAGTCATTCAAATAAGGAAAAATATTTTTTTCTTTAATTTTTTTTTCTTTTTCTTCTCTCAGTTTTCTTTCCTTTCACTTTTCTCTTCATCACAAGAGTTAAATAGGGGCGGCAAATGTGCTTAGTCAGGTTAGAAATGGGTTAGGTCTAATGTTTGGTTTGATTTAATCTGTCAGGATATTTCAAATCTAGACTCTAGAGACTAGACAGGTAACCCAAACTACCTGCTTAAATTGTTTATTAAGGTAGTGGATGAGGGTGAGAAATTGAGGTTAGGGCTAATGGGTTACCTTACTTGGGATGGAGTAGTGAGAAGTGAAAAAAAAAAAAAAAATGTAGAACAAAAAGGCCCTTCAAATGCCAAATTAGTGAGAGCTTGAGAGGAAAAAAGGGTTAAGGATTGGGTGGTGCCCTGCTTCTCTTCATACTGTACCGGTGTAGCACCATAGAGTTCAGTGCCCATGCCAAGCAAGCAGCTAGCCATTGGAGTTGAGCAGCGAGCTGGCAAGATATGGAGCCTTAGATCGGCAAATCATTTGCAAATCTAGTCATATGAGACCTTAGATTGGAAGAGGTGAAGGCAAAGATTGGAGGGGAGAAGGGATCTTTTGTGGTTGACGCAGAGATCGAGGTTGTCAAGATCGGTGATGATTTGGGGAAGCAGCACATAAATTTCAATCCATTATCTTGTCTCGTTCAGGATGAAGATTTTTTGATTTTTTTTTTTTGCAGAGATGAGAGAATGGGGACGAGGTTTATTTGTATCCTTATTAACGAGATGAAGCGAAGATGATGGAGATACGTATATCTTTATTCTGGCTCATTCCGTTTTCTCCATACAGTGTACCCTCATATATTTTCATACTTACAAAATCATCCTTATATTTTTTACCAAAAATTCAAATATGTTATTAGAAGAAGGGATAGATAGAGATGGATTAGGTAGGAATAGAGATTTATTTTTTTTCCATGAGGTGGGAACGTGGATGAAAAAAAATTGTGTGCGGGAATGAAGATCGTTTTCTTTAGCTGGGATGGTGACTAAGATTGGTGTCCTTGGTCCTACCTTATCCCATTACCAAACCTATCGATCCTTCACCCTAATTGAATTCTATTTAATAGGTTGGATAAATGAGTTTAAACTAAGCCAATCCGACCTAACCTATTAACTAAATGAGTTAAATGGATTAAGATCTTCGAATTCGAAATTGACTCGTTTAATAAATAGGTTAAGATAGGTTAAACCTATCTCCAACCTAAACTTTTTTAACCAAAATCCAATTACGTTTATGGCAGGTCGAACACAGGTTGAATAAACGGGTCAGGTCTAACTTTGTCACCCCTGACTGAGAGGGCCCATGTCTTCTACCTACCCAAACTGTAACCCTTGGGCTTCAAGGATAAATTGGCCTATTAAAAATCCTTTGCACCCACAATTGGGATCTCAAGCTTGATATCTCCATCTCCACCAATCCCTCCAATTTCTTCACTGTCGTTTGTTGCGCAGTTCTAATCCGGCCAAGTATTTTCTTGACGATACCATGTGTCCTGCCTTATCTGAAAGGAAAAGTCTTTGTGCATCACTTTCAGTGTATAAAGACGTGCATCGAATATGCATGACTGAGGAATGCGCCGCCTAATGGCTGCACCCAATCAATGGCTGCATTTGGTGCATGTCTTTGTGCACACTGTTCGACTCTGATAAATAGCCGCTTCTTGGGCATAGGCATTATTGGGACTCTTGAGACCATAAGGGCTTGGGATGCTTGTCACTGGCCTGCCTTCGTTGTCCTACAGCACTAGAATTACGGGGAGAGATGAGAGTTTGCTCACCCCTTAAATCCCTTTTTCTTCTCGGACTCTTACCAATAAAGCTACCATGGATCAAATCAACTTATGATCCAATCTTGCCCCAACCTGATTAAACCTACTCCGATCTGCATTTAAAAATTCATGGATCAGAGCTTGAAAATTAGATTCAATCTAAATTTTGAATCAAACTAGTCTTATATTTTTTTTTAAGCCAGTCCTAACCTGATTCATTCGGCTCAATCCATAAATATTAATTATATATATCTTATTTTATTTCATTACAATTATCTTTACTAATTCGTTGAATAATCTCTAATTTAAACTAATTTTTCTTTTCATCTTAACAATTAGATTTTCTCTCTTTTTTCATTAATTATATTAAAATATTATTATTTTATCATTTATTATGATAGATTTTTATTTATAATACATTAAAGTATATCCATAAATATTTTAAATATCATAATTTATAAACTTAAGGATAATGATTTACTTAGATCGAATTAAAATTTTTTGAATAAAATTTAAGTTTAAGTTTAACTTTTTTTAATCTTATTTAAATTTTTAATGGATCTATATTTAATTATTAATTACTAGATTGTAGCTATAAAATAATAATTAGACACTTGACTCAAATGCAAACATGATTGATTCAATCTCAACTCAAACCCTAATGTTTTGAATTGAATCCGAATCATATTTGATTCGAAAAGGCTTAAATGATTCATCAGATTTAAAATTCTTTGTATAAAGCTGACCCGATTTGATCAATGAATAGGTTAGTAATTCGTTAATCCTACCCTTAGTCCCTCGCCCTTTCACCATCACATTACTATCTATTTAATAAATGGCTTAAATAGGTCGTTATCTATTTGTTAAATATGTCAAATTTAGATTTGAAATTCTAACATGTTTAGCAACTAAGTTAGGTTTTGGTTAGTGGTTTTTAAGTCTAGCCTATATTAGACCTAATATCTAATTGCCACCAATTTTTTTTTATCCCATTTAGATTTTGTTTAGTGGTGCAGATAAATTGGTTTAAACCGAACTAAGCCAACCCAATCTATTAATTAAATGGGTTAAACAGGTTGAGGTCTTCAAATTTGAATCTAACTCATTTAATAAATGGGTCAAAGTTAACTCATTTTTAATTTGAACTTGTTTAAGCAAAATCTGAACCTATTTATGGTAGATCGAACGAAGACTAGATAAACAGCTCGTGTCTAATTTTGTGACCTCTAGTTAGATACCAGAATAGAGAAAATAAATAAAGTTGGTGGAGGTAAACAAGGCCTTTCCAATGTCTTCACAATTAGAACATCATGAAAGTGAGGACAATCCCATATGATGAAGCCTTTCAGCACAACGAACAAACTCCCACTCTAGCCAACAGATGAGAGAACTATGACGCTATAGTGTGTGCAGAGCGATAGACCCTGCAAATGGCCACCTTTTTTTGAAGCCAATTTTTCATATAAAAAAAAAAAAAACCTTTTGTTTCTGAAAAATGGGGCAAAGAACCTGCTTCAGAACATAGCCCTCTGGCTTTGTGCGTGCAAAGTTTATCCATGACTTTAATTTT
Organism: Calamus simplicifolius; assembly: GCA_900491605.1. Classification (NCBI taxonomy): domain Eukaryota; kingdom Viridiplantae; phylum Streptophyta; class Magnoliopsida; order Arecales; family Arecaceae; genus Calamus; species Calamus simplicifolius. The sequence goes on along the minus strand of UESW01004171.1, from coordinate 148,318 downwards.
TCTACACATCATTAACATTTTAATATCTAAATTTTTCTGAACAAAATGAAGTATCTTAGAAAGTTTAAACCAAATCACCTCCAATCTTTTTTTTTTTTTTTTTGGCACAAATAATTGATGCTTAAATGTTAAGCATAAACTAATATGGTTGTCATGTGATATTTGTCATGTTGGATCTCCCTATGTTTCTTTTTTTTTAAAAAAAAATATATTTAACTCATAGTCATTCAATCAGATGTTTCTATTCTTATTTATGGCACCTGTCATTTATCATTTAGGTCGGCACAATCATGCAAAAAAGATTAAAAGCATTATAAAATTTTTCATTGATGATGAGAAGAAGTCACCAGTCATCGCATTGAATGTCTGCCGTGCCCATCCTGCTGAGGAGATGGTGACACCACGCGTAGCAAAAAAAAAAAAAAAAAAAAGAGGTGCTTGATTGGTGTATTGAGTTGGTATTTTGTTGAGTGCCAACTCCAGGAGAACATTTTAGGTTCATGCATCTCAACAACGCTCCAAGGGCTAACAGCCAACAAGGGGCAGGCACTGGAACAAATTTGACGCCATGGGCCACCGCCGACAATCCCTGATGGATTCCCCGCGCCAGCTTCCAGCTTTCGTTCCCCGCTTGCTGGAGACTTGGTGCGCCGCGCACCGATCTTTTCTGCTCAATTTAGCTCAACTTATCTAAGGCTATTTTGATATAGAGGGCGGGGGCCAATAAGGAAATATTCCCCAGATAGATAAATATATATATATATATATATATATTTATCCTCAAAAAATATAACTAAAGAAAATAATTTTGAAAAAGTTTAATTAGAAGAAATAACTAATGATTAAATTTTTTTTTATCCTTAAAAGCTATAACTAGGAGAATAATTCTGAGAAAGTATAACTATAGCATTATCCTTTGAACTTATTCCCTAGGGATCCAGGAATAACTAGAGTTATTCTTTGATGGCAAAGCTGTTATTTTAAAAAAAGATGATTATTCCTTAAGCTATTCCCTGAATAAATGCTATCCTATACACTTTTTTATAAATCAAACATTATTTAAGACTTTTTTTAACTATATGTGATAGACTACATGAATATACGTTTTTCACTCTTCTCTGTTCAGGATCAAGTCGATTTAAATTACAAATAGTTATATCTTTTTTAATTATTTCTGTCCATTTTAGTTTAGGTCTACCTTTACCTCTATCCTTACCATTGATTGTTAAAAGATCGACTTTTTCTCCTGACTTTTTTTTTAATATCACCACCGATTTTATCTCAAACCATTTGTTACATATATTCCATCGAAAAATTAGGTGAATGATATGATTTTTAATTAGCAAAAATATGAATTTTGGTCTCTCTAAACTTTCACTCAACGTTCTTAGCCTCTCATGTTCTAAGAATTATAACATATTTTAAGAATATAATATTCTAATAATTTATATATAAAATTAATTAAAATTAATAAAATAACTAACAATTTTTATCAACATAAGGTTTAATCCAAAAAAATGAACCAAGAATTATTCTATATAAATACTCATATATTTTTCAATGTATAATTGATGTAGAACTTAATAATCGTAAGTATGGAATCTCATATATCTTAGTTCAAGTTCTTATATTCTTGCAAAGGTATGGATTCATATCTAAATATATAACCAAATTCAATCTAATACAATCACAAATACATAAAAAAATTTTTGTAAAACTCTTAATTTATATGGATAAATGGATAATGAACCAAATCTACTTTGATAGCATTTGCAATGATTTAGAACCTCACTTAAAAAGATAAATAATCAAAGTACTGCAGATGAACCTAATCTTGACCCTCAAATAGCCTCTCAAAAAAAAAAAGCTCAATCAACATAATTATAATTAGCTTTTAACATTTTTGATATTTTGCTCACCAAAAAATAATTATCAAAAACAAAAAATTCTTTTGATATCCCTACCATTACTTCCTACTAGTTTGTTCTATAATTATCATCACCATTATCTATAATTATGCAAGGTCTAAAAGCAAGTCACTTAGAAAGCTAGCAACACTGCACACCTCCCTTATCATTATTATTAATATCTTTATCAATCCATTTGTTTAACGATAAAATTTAGATACATTATGTTTGATGTGTTTTATTTAAAATAATAATAGATATACAATAGCTCCTAGCACATATCTATCATTACTAAAGGAAAATATATTTACTAGGTCAGCTTTTGTTATTCGTGGATTTGATGGGCGTTGCTAGCGATGAATGGTGCGTTGCTAGCGGTGAATGGTTTTAGCACTCTTGACTCTACGGTTCCTATGGCTGAGCTTTATGCTTGGACTGGCATTACCTATGCAGTTCAGATTCTTTATGCACATAGCCTTCTTATTGAGGGGGACACACTTACTATTATCCGATGGATTCGTAAGGATAGCTACAATCAAGTCCCTAGCAATCTTCGTGACATTTGGTCTTTTCTTCCAGATAGTCCAGATCTGACATATCTATCGTGAAGCCAATTCGGCAGTTGATTGGGTAGCGACATATGTGGCATATAATGCAGGGTTTTGGATATGGAAGCAGAAGACCCATGTCTCCTAGTGCTAAAGTAAATTTTGTATTCTGATTTTTCTGGATTAACTAGTATTAAAATATATATATATATATATATATATATATATATATATAGCGAACTTAGGTCGGCGAAGAGATTTTATTGGACACGTCTCATTTTTTTTTAAGCGAACACCCGATGACGCTTAAGTTTTGTCGTTAATTTAGCCTCAATCTAATCTCGCCGCTGCCTTGTACTACTAATCCCCCGACCCCGCTTCCTTGCCTGACGCCAAATTCGCGCCCTTTCGGCCCCCTGAAACGTCTGCCATAAAACCCCCCGCCACCCCGTCCGGCCCCTCTCGCAACGAGCCTTCCTTCTCTTTTACCAAACCCCAAAGGAATCTTCTTTGTGCTTCGAGATGTGCGGCGGAGCGATCATCTCCGACTACAAGCCGGAGGGGAGCCGGCGGCCGACGGGCGACTACCTGTGGCCGGACCTCAAGAAGGGCGCCGGCGGCGGAGGCAAGAAGAAGGAGTGGAAGCATGAAGTGGTGAAGATCGAAGACGACTTTGAGGCCGACTTCGAGTTGTTTGAGGATAAACCCGAAGAGGAGGAGATCGAGTTCAAGCCCTTCGCCTTCGGCTCGAAAGCCCCCTTCACTCGAGGTAAACTTAATGCAGATTGGTCTACTTGTTTTCAATCAATCGTCCAGATAGCGAGGATGTGTATTCGGTGCAGGGATATCATAATTTTTACTTGCGTTTGGGCTGCAGGGCTTTTTGCTGATCCAAAATCTGTGGATTTTGATGGACCTGTGGCTAAATCGGCCGAAAAAAGGAAGAGGCAGAGTCAATATAGAGGAATCCGCAGGCGTCCATGGGGCAAGTGGGCAGCCGAAATCAGGGATCCTCGCAAAGGGGTTCGTGTCTGGCTCGGGACATTCAGCACTGCTGAAGAGGCCGCGAGAGCTTACGATGTCGAAGCCCGTCGCATCCGGGGCAAGAAGGCCAAAGTGAACTTCCCCGAACCACCGGCGGATGCCCGAAAGCGCCGACTGGAAGCAACTCCACAAGCATCATCAGTATCTAGAGAGCAGAAGTTTAACCAGACTTTCCAGTACTCGAACTATCCCGACTGTGATTTCTATTCTGCCATGGAGATCGTGAAAGTGAAGGAGCCCGCCAGTCCTGAGTTCTCGAATTCCCTTCCATCACTAGAAGAACCTCCTCCACCTTCAGGGGGTGCTGGGTTTGAGAACTTTCTCGCTGATCAGGAAAGTGTCTCCATTGGTTGTTTGGACTTTGGATGGGAACATGAGGCCGGGACTCCTGAGAACTCTTCACTTCTTGCTCCCCCTATAACTGAAGGTCATGAATCTGGATTCCTTTTCAGCTTTGAAATTGCTCAGGATGAGATGACAACCTTGGACCTCTGGAATTTTGATGACATACCCATGGAGGTCCATGTTTACTGAATGATTGGGATCCTTGCAACTGGTGCTCTGCGAAATAAAGACGGTGTAATAATTCCCATCATCCCATGAAGTTCCATGAGCTGGATATGTTTTGATAGTCCATGCTGCGGTTGATCTTCTCCAGGAGAAGGCCTTCTTCGGTGCTATAATTCAGATGGCAATTGGCATGTCAATATCATAAAATTGGGTTCTTTTTGTGCTCAAATTGGGTGCCCACAGTGCCCTTGTAGATCTGTTCATGTTCAGCCATGACAGTGAATGAGAAACACTTCCAGATCTCAAACAGGGAACCTCCTCCAAGGGTGGTGAGCACACCACGCTATGACCTTGTTTGCTTGTTGAGCATATGTATTATCTTGTTCATTTCTTGAATTCCATCTTACCAAGATTTTGTTATGGAAATTGACTGTGAAAAAGTTGTTTCCTTTGCTATTCTCTGCCCTGCTACTGTCATAACGAGACCCGTGTTTATCACCTTCTTATTACTCCCTGATTGGTGATGCAGTTGTTCTTTTGGTCACCATGCTGCAATGTTCCAAGTGTAGAATTGGATAATCTTCAACAGTCAAAATTAATACTCATAAACTGAGTTATTGGCCGTAAATGGTAGAATTAATAAAACAAATTGTAATGTAAGAAGGTCAGTCTTCTATTTTTTTTTAATCTTTTCCAACTTTTCTGCAAGTAACAAGAGATTGATGGCTTGGTGAGCAAAGAGCATGCTTGGCAAGTGATGCAAAATGTTACATGAGCCCTCTGTTGGTGGTGACATTAAAAATGGTTGTTGTTTTGAACCATGTTTCAAGTTAATTGGTTTGCCCTCGCCCCATGTAAGATTATCATACTTACGAAAAGTTGTGAGCTGCAATGCTCCTCTCTATCAGGTAAATATGGCCTCTGAACTTTTAAAGTTGGAAAGGTTTACAGGTATCTAGATTCATGCCCATTGAAGAGCTACATCCTCTGCAAGGATTTCTAAGATCAGATGGAATGAATTGCACATTGAAGGCCCCAACACTCGTAGCGCAATGAGTGGGGTCATTCACCTGTAGTTCAGAGCGCACAGCTTTTGAGGTGGCTTGGATTCTTTTTTCTAAAAGATCTTAATGCTTGCTTGCATCAACCACTTATAATTTTGCTTCTCGATCTTGTATTCAATGCTTACACAAAATACTTGAAGTGGATTATCATTTCCTGTAAGAAAAGGTGGTTTCAAAACAATTGTATCTCAGGTTTATAAATTCAACTAATTAAATTGGGAATTACTTCACCAAGGGATTACCATCCACTTGGTTCATTTCTTTGGTTCATGCCCTAACAATTGACCTTGAAGGGGCATAACAGCCAAATCAAATCCGAAAATATCACACAATCATGAGCTCAAAGATGGAGTTTGTGGTGCATTTGTTGGCATCTATTGCTTGTTTGTTTATTGAGCCATTTAATTTGTTCAATCAGTTTACTTGTACTTGACTCATAATTTGGAACATATACGTGTATAGCTGAGTAGATATATGTATGTAATAATTTTATTATAATCATTCCAACTTAATCTCGTCAATATTTGATATAAACAATTCTCACATCATATCCTTGAAAAGGTTGGTGGTGTGGATATCTCGGATCTTTTTCACAAAAAATAAGAAGAAGAAGGCAAGTGAAAATGGTAACTTGAAACAAAATTATCGAAGATAAGGAGAAAATAAGGCGTGGCTGTTTGCAGTGCTCCTTGCTGGTTCCTTTATGTTTGGTCAGCCATTTTTCTCAGAAATGTTTCCGCTATGGTGGCCATAAATTATGATTAATGATGCAAACTCACAAATTAAAGAGCCTTCCTCTCTCTCATATAATTTCTCATCGTGCTTTTTTTGATGGCTATTTATCATGAATTTTATTCTTCCTAAGATAAGAGCCCAGAATTTTCCTAAAGCATCTGTAGTTCAACTCTAAGTCTGTATTACTTATCAGATGAAGTCTAATTACATGTTCCTATATCAAATTCTGATTTTTAATCCTGTCTATCATTCTTGAGGAATGCACATTTGTGACTTCACCAGGCATCAGAGTTTGGATAACGGCCGTGATGAGTCTCTCTCTCTCATGCATCTTATATAACATCATTAGTAGTTATCTTGTTATCATAGCATTCACTTTATGAAAATAACAACTAATATATGTTACATTTTCCCTATTCAATGAATTAGAGTAATATTGTTATCTCATTGCTCATGTTCTTATCTGCTAGCCAGGACTGTAGCATGGACTAGTCCCTCTTATCTCATGAAAGGATCTTTCATTCATCACTTTGTACAGGCAACAGGAAGCATCCACCCACTTCTACGTCGGCATCTCAAGTTTGATGTAGTCAATTCGTCCAGCTGGTTAAATAAAGTCTCCTTCAAGCCTGCAATAATGGTTGAACACTCCAAAGACTCCAAAGCTTTTAAGCATTCCAACTTGGGGAAAGGCCATGGGAACAGGGAAAAGGCCTGCCTCACAATAATTAAATTACAGGACCGTGTTGGCCACAAGCTACCACATCCATGTCGTTGTCATGGATGATGACACAGCTAAAAAAGGTCCAATGAATGATTGAATTAAAAAATCAAAAAGATTCTTGGCTTGATGGGTTGGGCTCCTTCAATGAACTTGGCCCCTCTATGCCATTTGAATCCACTTGAGTTAAAGTTGCGTTTCCCAAACAAGTTGATGCCTTTTGCCAACAGCGCGCTGTTTGTTTTTATCCTTTATTCTATCTTTTCTTCTTGATATTTGGGTCGGTATCACCTTTGGTTCTCATTCATTATATATATCATCTGTAATCTAAATATATATCTCGCTATCTGCACACACCCTTAGACCAAGTGCCACTGCTGCAAGGAGGCTTGGCCAACTAGACTGTAGCCTAGCAGAGCAGTTCGGCTTGGCACAGTTAGTAGCTTAAATCAATTCCTTGGGGTTAGACATGGCTTCATATAACTTCAGTTTGGGCCATCTTTGATCTTTTAAGTGTAAAATTTAGTTCTTACAGCTCTTCCATTGGTTGGGCTAGTTAGTTTACATACAATTTGCCTTCCTTCTCATCTCGCTTTGGAGTTCATACCAAGTAAAGTTGGAAATAGTTTTTCCTTCTTTTAATAAAGCCAGCTATATATTGCAATGAGTTAGGTACAGGTCTACTAAATTATTAGTTGATTGTGTTGTCTTTAAAAATATTTCTTGTTGCAATCTACTGCAGATAGGGAGGAGCATATGGCTAGCATGAAGCAAGAAAGATTGTTAAATTAAGAACCAGTTGTAGTTCTTTTTTTCTAGTTAACTGTTGTTTTAAACTGTTGAGGAATGGACAGCAACTCATAATCAACCATGGGCCCGTGACCTTTGGTTCCTAGTGTTAGTAATAGTGCCCTAGGCCTATTGTATGGACATGGTATTTTGAATATTTATGAACATTTACTATTATCATAATTTGCATGTTTATTATATAATAATGTCCTTGAATAATATTATGAATTATTCTAAATGTCCCTAATCGGTTATTGTTGTGGGAATAACAATAAATTAAGATTAGTATGAAATTTGATTGATATTCATGGGATGAATATGTGTATGAGATACAAATCAAATTTATATGTATTTGTTGAGAACAAATATTGGACAAGACCCGCCTTGAGATTAATACATGGATCAAAGTCATAAGTTAATCTCTAGTAGTTGTGTCATTAAATCCTTAGACCTGAGATTGCCATAGTTCTCAACATGAGGAATATTATGTTTTGACATAATCAAACGTTGTCTTTAACCGGATGATTATAAAGATTATGATTGAACATAATAAGAATCATGTAGTGAGATGTGAGTGATTAAGATGGAATTTGTCCCTCTTATTATAAGAGAGATATCTCTGGGCCCCTCGATGATTGAGACTGAGAAATGCATGGCCATGCTCAAATGAATTGATGGAGATCAATATCATTTGTTTAGTCAGTCTAATTGGGTTTCGAGAAATTAAAGATAGAGAGATATAAGGTTGACTTTATCCATGCCTTATATTCTATCAAGATATCATGTGACAAAAGGATTATGTTAATAGCTACTTTAAGGTTGTCTCGGAACATGAGCTTTTCATTTAACTTGGGTAGTCATAATGTCTTGCTAGAGGCCGCTTATGACTTGTAGGTTCAAAATGTGATTTAGGCCTACTGCCAACGTTAATTGAACCTATAGGGTCGCACACTAAGAACGGACAATAATGGTTACGATTTGTTACTCTCTATATAATTTAAAATGATGAGATTATTTTAAATTACAAATAATAATTAGTTGTCATTTAGATTCGAGTTTAATTTTGAGAAAATTTAAATTCGTAATTTAAATTGTGACAAGTAATTAAATTGTTACATTTTCTTATTGGATAAGGAAATAATCCATAAAGTTTTTTTTGGTTAAAAATATATATTCCTTATTTTGTAAGGAAAGGATTTAAATTGTTATTATTTAAAAGGAGTTTTAAATAAATATCAATTAAAATCTTAGTTAACCAAAATTCCTAGCAGGCTTGTATATATGTTCGATATATACGTTTTAGAGTCTGTGGGGCATTTGAAAGGTCACGTCGATTGGGGCATTTGAAAGGTCATCGATTGGGGCTTTTGAAGCGTCATATCTTTTGCCTTAAAGATGGAAAAATAGAGAGTTGAAAATGGGGGTTCATTTTTGTGAAAAATGGAATGGTTGAACTAGCATTCAAAACCATTTTGGTGTCCGTTCGTGTGTGGATACTTGTAGAGGGTGATCGTCTTTCTGAAAGGCAGCACCTTTGAAGATCCGAGAAAACCCAACACAAGAACAGAAGGATTACATACTGATTAAAAAGGTAATAACAAAAGGTAATATTTTGTTTATCCTTCTTTCGGTTTTTATGAAACGCATGTGATTCTTGGTGGGTTATAAATTTATTTTGTTTCCGCTGCAATTTTATTCCAATTAGATTGGGATTTTTCATTCCGTAACCCAACAGTGGTATCAGAGCCTCTTGCATTTTCATAAAAATCGAAACTGCCATGTTTGATTGTATGTATGAGATGTATATGATCTTGGCATGGTTTGCGTTCTTATATATATATATGATATTAGTGTTTGCACGAACGACATAGATAATAGGTTTTCTAAGGTGTTAATTGATGAATCTGTTTCCTGTAAGGATTCGTTAATATGATTAAAAATCCGAATGGGATATTGCAATTAAAGTGTTTAATATCTTGATATATGATTTCGGTGATGTCTTAATTAGATTAATACATGAACTGAATTCACATATCAATAAGGATTTATCAATTGCTGTTTATGGTGGTGCGGATGTGAGCCTTAAATTTATTGATGAGATCAATAAAATCAAATTTTAGGATGAAACTTTATTGTATCTCCAAATTTTAGGAACCGCAGTACTACCTAATCAGAGCGCCTTGTAAATTTAATTGGTTTTAAAAACATGCCTATTTTCTTTAATGCAATATGTATATGCTATATGATAACATGATATATTTTGCATGGTGTGTTGCTTTGCTTTGTATGGTGCATGGTATGGCCTTGTGACCAATATGATTGGCAGGTTTTTATTATTCTTTTACAAGGGTTGTAATTATCATATATATGGCCTGCGTGCTATTTTGTTTCATTATAATTTTTCTTTTACTTTTAGTAGTATTTGTTTATTTATTGTAATAAAGCAAGAAGACAAAGCAAACCATTTAAAATCCTGCAATCCAACCATGGTGATAGAGGAGCTAGGTGTCTATGCACATGATGATGGTCAAGTAGACATTATGGTGTTGCTCATTATTACCTAGGATTGACCATTGATCTTCATATTGGCTTATGAAGATCAATCTTGATAAGGTCATACTATGACATGTTTATTATATACATGTATGAGATGCTATGTATGATGTTTCATAAGTATGTGATGCTATGTATGATATCAATGAGTATGTGATACTAAATGCATGATGAGATCTGTTAATCTATCTAGATCCCTCACATAAAATCTTAAGTTGACATGCCATCCATATTTGAACACTTGTCAAGGCTTTTATCACCTTAATGTGGGTTCTACCAAAGTAGAAGTACATTGGGTTACATTAGTGAGGCAAGATGGGTAATGGTGCTACCCATATGTTTAAAAATGGTTTAACTTAATTAGGTTATCAAAACGGTTTTGGGCCTAATGGCATGAGATGGGATTTAAACATGCCGAGACATATGATGTCATAATCCCATAAATTTCTAAGAGTTGCATGAGTTGCAATTGGTAAGAGTTACCTACCTAAAAAACTTAATTTTAAGCGTCATGCCAAAGCTGACTTAAAGTTGAGTATAAATATGGATCTTAGCTCACTAAATTAATATGATTTTATCATTGAGGGTTGTTAATTTAGTGGGAGTTTTTCATAATCAAAATACTTAACGAACTTTGCATTTATTGTAGATGGCCAACAATGATAACAATTCTACTATGTCACTGCGATCAATCCTTGCGAAGGACAAACTTACTGGGACTAATTTCCTTGACTGGTTTCAAATTTGAGAATTGTTCTCAAACAAGAAAGGAAGCTTTATGTCCTGGATCAACCTCACCCTGAAGAACCAGCCGATAATGCTTCTAGAGCTGAAAAGAATGCTTATGAGAAGCATCATAATGACTCTATTGATGTTGCATGCTTGATGCTAGCTACCATGAGTTCTGAACTTCAGAAAGATTTGGAAAACATGGAAACTTATGATATGATTGTCAATCTAAAGGAAATGTTCCAGCAACAAGCAAGGCAAGAAAGGTATGATACTACCAAGGCATTGCACTCTTGTAAAATGGCTGAGGGTGCTTCAGTTAGCGCTCATGTGTTGAAAATGAAAGGCTATATTGAGCACCTTGATAGGCTTGGATTTCCAATGAGCCAAGAGTTGGCAACAGATTTGATCCTAAATTCACTTCCTGATAGTTATGATCAGTTTATCATGAACTATAACATGAATGAAATGGACAAATCAATTTCTGAGCTGCATACGATGCTTAAAACTGCTGAACAGAATATTAAGTCCAAGCCTGGCCATATTCTGATGGTTCAAAAGGGAAAGGGCCTTATGAAGAAAAGAAAAGGAAAGGGTAAGGGAAGGGCTGGAAAGTCCAATGCTCAACCCAAGCCCAATCCTAAACCCAAGGCTAAAGCCCCAAAGGAGGGTGTCTGTTTCTTTTGCAATGAACCTGGTCATTGGAAGAGAAACTGCAAGCTGTATTTGGAGGATCTAAAGAAGAAGAAGAAGACTGGTGAGACCGGTTCTTCAGGTATTTATGTTATAGAGATTAATTTCTCTCCTTCTAGTTCCTGGGTATTAGATACTGGATGTGGATCTCACATTTGCACAAATGTGCAGGGGCTCAAAAGGAGTAGACAACTGAAGAAGGGCGAAGTTGATCTTCGAGTAGGCAATGGAGCAAAAGTTGCTGCTTTAGCTGTAGGAAGTTATGAACTTTCTTTGCCCAGTGGGCTTTTGTTAGTTTTGAACAATTGCTATTATGTTCCTACAATGTGTAGGAATATTATTTCAGTTTCTTGTTTGGATAATGATGGTTTTTCTTTTATTATTGAGAATAATAATTGCTCCATTTATCATAAAGACATGTTCTATGCAAATGCCGAATTACTAGATGGTCTTTATGTTTTGAATCTTCAAAAATCCAACAATTCTTCTGTCTATAACATAACTACTAAGAAAGTTAAGTCCAATGACTTAAATTCAACCTATCTTTGGCATTGTCGCCTTGGCCATATAAATGAGAAACGCATATCAAAACTCCATCAAGATGGACTTTTGAACTCATTTGATTTTGAATCATATGATACATGTGAATCTTGTCTATTGGGTAAGATGACAAAGGATCCCTTTACTGGACACAGTGAAAGGGCCAATGAATTATTGGGCCTAATACATACAGATGTATGTGGACCATTAAGTTCAGAAGCCATAGGAGGTTACAAGTACTTCATTACATTTACTGATGACTTCAGTAGATATGGTTATGTCTACTTGATGAGACACAAATCTGAATCATTTGAAATGTTTAAATCTTTTCAATATGAAGTACAAAACCAACTTGGCAAGACAATCAAGGCACTTCGATCTGATCGAGGTGGAGAATATTTGAGCCAAGATTTTTATGACCATCTTAGAAGTTGTGGAATCATTCCACAACTAACTCCTCCTGGAACACCGCAATGGAATGGTGTGTCTGAAAGAAGGAATCGAACCTTATTAGATATGGTTCGATCTATGATGAGTCTAACAGATCTTCCACTTACCTTTTGGGGTTATGCACTTGCCACAGCTGCGTTCACACTAAATCGAGTTCCAACCAAAGCGGTTGAAAAGACGCCATATGAGATGTGGAATGGTAAAAAGCCCAGTTTGTCTTTTCTTAAGATTTGGGGTTGTGAAGCTTATGTAAAACGTCAAGTTTCAAATAAGCTGGAACCCAAGTCTGATAAATGTTTTTTTGTGGGATATCCTAAAGAGACTAAAGGATACTACTTTTACAATCCCATTGAGAACAAAGTGTTTGTTGCTCGGAATGGTGTCTTTCTAGAAAGGGAATTTATTTCTAAAGGAACCAGTGGGAGCAAGGTACAAATCGAAGAGATTCGAGAACCACAAGATAACATTGAACCGCCTGTGGATGCTCAAAGTCAACAAACCACTGTTGACACACCACCTGTAGCACAAAAGTTACGTAGATCTGATAGGATACGTCATGAGCCCGAGAGATATGGATTTCTTGTGACTGATAATCATGATGTATTGTTAGTGGATCAAAATGAACCTACTACCTATCAAGAGGCTATGTTAGATCCAGACTCTGAGAAATGGTTAGAGGCCATGAAGTCTGAAATCCAATCCATGTATGATAATCAGGTATGGACCTTGATTGAGCCACCTGAAGGTACAAAGACTATTGGGTGCAAATGGGTTTTCAAAAAGAAAACTGACATGGATGGTAAAGTGCATACTTACAAAGCAAGGCTAGTTGCAAAAGGTTTCAAACAAACTCATGGTATAGACTATGATGAAACTTTTTCACCTGTAGCCATGCTTAAGTCTATTAGAATTCTTATTGCCATTGCTGCATATTATGACTATGAGATTTGGCAAATGGATGTTAAAACAGCGTTTCTTAATGGAAACTTACTTGAGGATGTGTACATGACACAACCTGAGGGTTTTGTACAACCTGAGAATTCTAGTAAAGTATGCAAGCTTCAAAGATCCATTTATGGTTTGAAGCAGGCTTCTCGGAGTTGGAATCTTCGTTTTGATGAATCAGTCAAAGAGTTTGGATTTATCAAAAATGAAGATGAACCTTGTGTTTACAAGAAAGTTAGTGGGAGCGCCATTGTATTTCTGGTCCTATATGTTGATGACATTTTACTCATTGGGAATGATATCCCTACCTTGCAGAGTGTCAAGTCTTGGTTAGGGAAATGTTTCTCAATGAAAGACTTAGGTGAAGCTGCCTATATCCTAGGGATAAAGATCTATAGAGATAGATCTAAGAGGCTGATTGGTCTAAGTCAAAGTACTTACATAGACAAAGTACTGAAAAGGTTCAGTATGCAAGATTCCAAGAGAGGATACTTGCCTATGTCTCATGGTATTACACTCAGCAAATCTCAGTGTCCTAACACAAAAGATGAGCGAGAGCGCATGAGTAAGATTCCTTATGCTTCAGCAATAGGATCTATCATGTATGCTATGTTGTGCACTAGACCAGATGTCTCTTATGCTTTAAGCATAACGAGTAGATACCAGTCAGATCCCGGTGAGAGTCACTGGACGGCGGTCAAGAACATTCTTAAGTATCTGAGAAGATCTAAAGATATGTTCTTGGTGTATGGCGGATTGGAAGATGATCTAGTTGTAAGTGGTTACACAGATGCAAGCTTTCAATCTGACAAAGATGATTTCCGATCGCAGTCAGGATATGTGTTTTGTTTAAATGGTGGTGCTGTTAGCTGGAAGAGTTCGAAGCAAAGCACTGTTGCTGATTCTACAACTGAAGCTGAATACATAGCAGCATCTGATGCAGCAAAGGAAGCAGTTTGGATCAAGAAGTTCATTACTGACCTTGGAGTGGTTCCTAGCATCACAAATCCTGTTGATGTTTATTGTGACAATAATGGTGCTATCGCACAAGCAAAAGAACCTAGGTCACATCAGCGATCCAAACACATTCTTAGGCGTTATCATCTCATTCGAGAAATCATTGAGAGAGGTGACGTAAAAATATGCAGAGTTCCAACAGATGACAATGTTGCTGATCCATTGACTAAGCCTCTACCACAAGCAAAGCATGATCGTCATGCTAGGTTCATAGGTATTAGATACATTGATGAGTGGGCCTAGTGCAAGTGGGAGATTGTTAGTAATAGTGCCCTAGGCCTATTGTATGGACATGGTATTTTGAATATTTATGAACATTTACTATTATCATAATTTGCATGTTTATTATATAATAATGTCCTTGAATAATATTATGAATTATTCTAAATGTCCCTAATCGGTTATTGTTGTGGGAATAACAATAAATTAAGATTAGTATGAAATTTGATTGATATTCATGGGATGAATATGTGTATGAGATACAAATCAAATTTATATGTATTTGTTGAGAACAAATATTGGACAAGACCCGCCTTGAGATTAATACATGGATCAAAGTCATAAGTTAATCTCTAGTAGTTGTGTCATTAAATCCTTAGACCTGAGATTGCCATAGTTCTCAACATGAGGAATATTATGTTTTGACATAATCAAACGTTGTCTTTAACCGGATGATTATAAAGATTATGATTGAACATAATAAGAATCATGTAGTGAGATGTGAGTGATTAAGATGGAATTTGTCCCTCTTATTATAAGAGAGATATCTCTGGGCCCCTCGATGATTGAGACTGAGAAATGCATGGCCATGCTCAAATGAATTGATGGAGATCAATATCATTTGTTTAGTCAGTCTAATTGGGTTTCGAGAAATTAAAGATAGAGAGATATAAGGTTGACTTTATCCATGCCTTATATTCTATCAAGATATCATGTGACAAAAGGATTATGTTAATAGCTACTTTAAGGTTGTCTCGGAACATGAGCTTTTCATTTAACTTGGGTAGTCATAATGTCTTGCTAGAGGCCGCTTATGACTTGTAGGTTCAAAATGTGATTTAGGCCTACTGCCAACGTTAATTGAACCTATAGGGTCGCACACTAAGAACGGACAATAATGGTTACGATTTGTTACTCTCTATAAATTTAAAATGATGAGATTATTTTAAATTACAAATAATAATTAGTTGTCATTTAGATTCGAGTTTAATTTTGAGAAAATTTAAATTCGTAATTTAAATTGTGACAAGTAATTAAATTGTTACATTTTCTTATTGGATAAGGAAATAATCCATAAAGTTTTTTTTGGTTAAAAATATATATTCCTTATTTTGTAAGGAAAGGATTTAAATTGTTATTATTTAAAAGGAGTTTTAAATAAATATCAATTAAAATCTTAGTTAACCAAAATTCTAGCAGCTTGTATATATGTTCGATATATACGTTTTAGAGTCTATGGGGCATTTGAAAGGTCACGTCGATTGGGCATTTAAAGGTCACGTCGATTGGGGCTTTTGAAGCGTCATATCTTTTGCCTTAAAGATGGAAAAACAGAGAGTTGAAAATATGGGTTCATTTTTGTGAAAAATGGAATGGTTGAACTAGCATTCAAAACCATTTTGGTGTCCGTTCGTGTGTGGATACTTGTAGAGGGTGATCGTCTTTCTGAAAGGCAGCACCTTTGAAGATCCGAGAAAACCCAACACAAGAACAGAAGGATTACATACTGATTAAAAAGGTAATAACAAAAGGTAATATTTTGTTTATCCTTCTTTCGGTTTTTATGAAACGCATGTGATTCTTGATGGGTTATAAATTTATTTTATTTTCGCTGCAATTTTATTCCAATTAGATTGAAATTTTTATTCCGTAACCCAACAGCTAGCACATCTCATTTGGTATTGCTCACTCTTGTTAACAGTCACAAGTTGGCATTTAAGTTTGCTTTGATAAAGAGAAATGAGCGCGCGCGCACACACCTTTTTTTAATTAACATCTCTATTTGGCAGGTGCATATAGCCCAGTGCATGCATGAATTTGAGGGGAGGTGACAAAAAACCATAGCTGTTCTCCGGAATAACTTGACGCAAACATTGACTACACAATCAGCACAGGAAACTAGGAAGCAAATTCTTGCAAGTATTTCCAAAAGATTGATAAATTACAGAAAGTTTTACAGGTCAAAAGGAGCAGCTATAACTGACGAAAGAAAATCCACTAAGAAATTTTAAATAACATGGTGATTGTACAAGCCTTGGAAGGAACATGAGAGCAACCCCCGCTGAAAAGAGAGAAGTATTCTCAGTTCTTTGCCAGATGACCAGCTTGGATTAAATGCACAAATTTCCTCGAATCCAAGTTGATGCTGTCAGATCACTCTCTTTGAACGTTCGTGAGCATTCGATCACCTTCTCCAGTAAGCTCGAAATCTCCCGATAAGCCTCTCGCGCCTGGGAGCCTGCAAAAAGTCCCGGAAGCCAAAAATTTCAGCGGGAACCCTCCGACGCTCAAGTCAGTGCTCTGGGCACAGCCGTGAGCTTAAGGAAGCTCGAAAAAGAAAGAGAGAGAGACTCAGAGAAGAGCTTTCTATAAGCAAGAATGAGCGTTTAGAAGTGTTATGAGTGCCTTACTGGAGTTATCCCTCTTTTTGTTAGGGGTCACTCTTACCCAATTTATAGATGCTTAGAGTTTGTCTGGCTTGAGTGGTTGAGGCTCCATAATGATGACTTTAATGGGTGAAGTATTAGAGCTGATGTCTATGAGGCATGGGGTGCTGCCACTTGTCAGAGCATTTAAAGTGATGGCAGGGCTTGCTTCCTCCTTTGGCATGTCAGGGTTGCAGGTTAAATCCCATCAAAGTATGTGGCTGCAGTTGGTTGGTGGGTCAAGTTCCGTCAGAGTGGGTGGCCACTTGATTTGACCGCTGCAGGGAAGAGAGTTGAGAGTTGAAGCCAGCTGTCCCTTGGAGAGCGTTGATTATAGAGTGCTTGCATGGCACCGTTCATAACGATGCCAAGGCCAAGGTGGCCGAGCACTGTTTATAGCGGGGACGAAGCTAGAGGCTGGGGCGAGATGTCTATGGCCAGGAAGGAGCTAGAAGCCGGAACGAATCTGGAGGTGGGGACAGGACGTCCGTGGCCGAGCTGAGGTGCCGGGGCCAGGCTGAAGGCCGTCGAGGACTTCTTAGAGAAAGTAGGCACACGTGGCCTTTATGAGGTCATAAATGCCTTTGTGCGAAAGACATAACGCGGTTATGGAAGCCGAGACGGGACAATACTGAGGCGGGGCCAACTTGAATGAGAGGGCCGACTTGAATGAGTCGGGGCCGACTTGGAAGAGGCCGGGACGGGATGATGCCGGGGCCGAGCGGGACCGACTTGGGGAAGTCGGGCCGACTCGGCCGACTGGGAGGTGCCGGGGCCGAGCGGGGCCGACTTGGGGAAGTCGGGGCCAATTCGGCCGACTTGGAGATGCCGGGGCCGAGCGGGGCCGACTTGGGGAAGTCAGGGCCGACTCGGCCGACTAGGAGATGCCGAGGCCGAGCGGGGCCGACTTGGGGAAGTCGGGGCCGACTCGGCCGACTGGGAGGTGCCGGGGCCGAGCGGGGCCGACTTGGGAAAGTCGGAGCCGACTCGGAAAAGTCGGGGCCGACTCGGCCGACTTGGAGATGCCGGGGCCGAACGGGGCTGACTTGGGAAAGTCGGGGCCGACTCGGCCGACTGGGAGGTGCCAGGGCCGAGTGGGGCTAACTTGAGGAAGTTAGGGCCGACTCGGCCGACTGGAAGGTGCCGGGGCGGGGCCGTTTAGGAATTAAGCCGTCCAAGAAAGCTGCTGCGGCCACCTAGAAAAATTATCTGAAAATTGTTATCTTGAGAGGATATCATCCAAAAATTATTGTCTTTATTGCCCATGGGGTCAAACGGCCCATCACAAGTGTTTTTTTTTTTCTTTCTTTTTATTATATCTTGATGAGACAAAGGGTGATATAGTGAATGGGATGGAAGAATGATGCATGGCTGATGGCCTAAGAAAAAATTTCGTCTTGCTTTGCGTGCCATCTCCATGAACTGTAGTTAGGGCCATGCACCCTCAGGAATTCTTTTTGACCTTCAGTTACGTGGGACCAAGAGAAGTTGACGCTCTGAAATCTTCCCGAGTCCCACACGAATTTGTGCTTGTTACTCGCCAGTCTTTGTTCCCAGATTTGATGAAAACAAACCACCTTTCTCAAACCAGATAATATCTATGAAAACACGCCGCCTTCCTCTTTCTCTTTTTCTTTTTGATTATGTTTATCCTTTCTTGAGATCTGATTAAATAATAATGTATGTATATATTAAAAGTACCCTATAAGAAATTAGAGATGTTTCTATAGCTAATGCATGAAGAAAATAAATGCTAGTGACAAGTGTATGGATGCAGCTATATAAATCATACTTTATAATGGAATGCACCATTTTTTTGATCAAGTTTGTACGTAGGTGCCATATTGATGTGTGTAGTCATAGAATATGTTTCACTAACTTTTGATATGTTTTTTTACAGTAATAATTGAAGCTTCATAAGTTTTTAGTTATGATGAAGCTCAAAATACACCATTACAATTGTATTTTTAGTACAATTTATATTTATATTGCAAGACATATACTCTCTCATTTTCTACGTTGCAAATCCTTCAAAGAATTCTGTCATTATATTTGAGAGAAAAATTAGATAATTATTGAATGTTCAAAGGAGAACGAATGGAGTAAATTTGTAACTAAGTAGCATGATTTGATACTATTGCTCGCTCATGATGCCAAGTAGATATATGGTGACTTGATCATTGATATATACTCACTAAAATATGATAAAATTAACTTAATTTGATAGGCAATAATTTAGAATAAATATGTCACTTACCAATAGTATTTCATTTCAAAGTGATATATATATTAATTGTGGTCTCATAAGATAGTGCTAGATGGAATCTAAATTTGACCATCTAAGTGAGATAATTAAATATTTACTAACAAAAATAGAGGGTGAATTTAATGAAGAACGTGATATTTACTTTAACCAATAATCTCAATGAATTTTGATGGACTTCACTTATTCTCCACTTTTTCAAAGTGATCTCAAAATTAAACTTAAGTTTTTTTAGTTAATAATAGGACTAAATTATGGTACAAAAAAAAAGCATTCATTTTTTATTAAAGAAAAATCTATCAGTCTTATCTTGTGATCAAATGGGTCACCAACTACTCTTCAAAATTAGATAGGATTGCTTTAAAAAAAACAAAGTTATATGGGAGTAAATGTCAAAACACTGAAAGAAAAATAAACCATAACTTACTATCGTTCAAACTTTCCATCAAGAAAGATATCCTTCCGCTAATAAAGCTTTATTTATCATACATATTATAATGAGTAGGTTCATTAAAAACACTTCCTCTGTGTAATAGTGCTATAAACTATACGCATGTAGAAAGGAAAAAAAAATATCTCAAATGACTAGGCTGAACAAAGAGTAGAACAAAATGTCTCTGGAGCCTAGAAATATTTGAACAACATTGGTCCAATTTCTAAATTTGACTACACTAGAGCTATTCTTGAATACAGATGTAAGGTACTCCATCTAAATTCTTCACATGATCTCATCAGTGATCTCAATCAATGATTTATGGCCCCAAGTATTTCCCCATATGGAGTTGGAGAGTGCTAATGTAACAGGTCAGTTCTAAATTCAAACCTAGAGTCAAGGAACCAATACATTTCAGGGCTCAAGAACAGACAACCCTGATACATACATACCATAGATGGTCTGTTCATGCTCATAAGAAACCATTACTCTAATGCAAGTGTTTAATATTTTAATCCAACCCAAACCCCTTTAGTGTCATTGGTGTATCTGGACGCTAGCAAGATGGTCATGAAAAATTGCAACCCTTCCTCCTCTTTTTCTAGCCACGAAAATATTCGCCATCATCTATAAGTCTCCATTGTTAAGGCTGTGCTTGATAGCTTTTTGGTTATCCCTGGATAAATATATAGGATAGCATTTATTCAGAGGATAGCTGAAGGGATAAGCACCTTTTTAAAATTACCACTCTGCCATCAAGGGATAACTTTAGTTATTCCTGAGTTCCCTAACCATGAGTTATCCCCTCTGGTTAAACTTTTTTAGCACTATCCTCTGTAGTTATAGTATTTGAGAATAAGAAGAAATATCTAAAGGATATCCCCTTATCCACCATATCAAACACACCCTAAGGTAGTGTTTGAAATAGGAGATAAGAGGGGATATCCTCTGGATATCCCCTCTTATCTGGATATCCCCTCTTATTTTCAAAAGCCATAACTATAAGGGATAGCAAGGAATAAAGTTAACCAAAGGGATAATTCATAGTTAACCATGGTTAACCATGGGATATTCCCTCAATTTATTCCCTAGAGAATACAGGAATAGCTTGTTATCCCTCCAAATAAGAGTAAAAAAAGGTTATCCTATGGATTTACCCTTTTGTATTTGATATGATCAATAGGATAGCTAAAGGATATCTCTAGAAATAATCAAAAAATAAACTCTATCCCATACATTTATCTATGAATAATATTTTTCATATCAAACGCTACCTAAGTATCCTTCCTTATTTTCAGCACCACCTCGTAACTCCAAAGTCTCCTCTGACCTTTATTCTACTGCATTCGTCAATTCGATCCAAATCAATCCCACTATGTCTTTTTCTACCAAAAAAAAAAATCTTCCCTCGATTTCCAGAATAGACATTTTTTATGATAGGATTCCACTGATTTCAGCTCATCTCAAAAATTTATTAAAAAAAGATATTGCTGAGAATAACAATTACACACATAGTATTATAAGAAATAATAAATTAAGAGCAAAATTATTTTTTTCTCTTTGTATAACATTAATCATTATCATGCTTCCACTTTTGCGTTGGTATTTGTATTTCATATTTTCTGTTTAGAAAACTTTAAAATGAAAAATAAAGTTTGTTTTCAATCTTTCAAGATTGGTTATTAGAATTTCTAATATTATTCATTTTTTTAAATAATATTTTTATAGCATTTATTATTGCCATGTTCCTACTTACATAATATCCTTGGTATCACTTTATTTTACCACTTTAATAAACCCACCAACCCATTTTTAATTCTGAATTTATTTTTTATTATTAATATTATTCCAACCGCTACCCCACTTCTGCGTCCCTCGCCAAACGCCTGCCATTTTTTTGTTTTTTCTTCTTCTTCTTTCTAAACCCATCCATCATTTTATAAAACGCCCCACCTTCCCGTCCAACGCACAACAAACGCTTCTCTCCTTCCCATCTCCAATTCTCTCTTCCGAACAAAACAGAGACCACAAAAAGGCGTCGCCTTTGAGCTTCAGATGTGTGGGGGTGCGATCATTTCGGACTTCATTCCGCCGCCGCGGCCTCGCGGCGGCTCACCGGCGACTACCTTTGGCCGGACCTCAAGAAGGGCGGCGGAGGAAAGAAGAAAGGCCGAAGCATGAGGTGGTGGAAATCGACGACGATTTCGAGGCCGACTTCGAGGACTTCAAGGACGAGTCCGGGGAGGACGAGGAGGAGGTGATCGACGTCGAGCCCTTCGCCTTCGCCTCCAAGGCTGCCTTCTCTCGAGGTAATCGGAGAAACTCTCTTGAAAAGATTGTTATTCTGGCTATTTTATTCAGGTTCTTCGTAGCTTATGATGTTATGTTGTGCATGCTAGTTTTTCGGCTGAATTTTTCTCTCTTTTTTTTTTTTTTTTTTTTTGAGCTTTATGGAAATGGATTTTGTTCTTGAGTTTTTTTTTTTTTTTTTTCCTTACTTGGCGAAAGTCGGAATTTTTTCGATGTTACCTTCTTCTTGCTGGCTTGTCGTTGTTGTTTGTGGATTTTAATTTATATTGGGTAATGTTTTTTCTCTCTTTATTACCTATTTTCAGGGAATGGCTTTTGTTCTTTGGGGTTATGTTGACATATAAAATCTAGAATTTAGATATAAGGCTATGTTGCTTTAGTGCTTGGGTAAGAGTTTTGATGGATCCCCCCACCCCTAACCAAATAAAAAATAAAAAAACTTTGGTTAGATTATATTTTAGAGATTCTTGCCTCGAAATACAAGTGCCAAAAATTTTGAAAAAAAAAAAAAAACATATGTGAATAACAAATAATAATACTTCTAGAGTATTCATTTTGGTTTCTTTCCCTATTAAAGTAGGATGTCATTTTATTTGAGATATCTTGTTTATGACTTGCGTGGCTTTCCATCTTTAAGTTCATAAAGTATCACCCAAATTAAACTGCCCTTTGACCCTTTCACTTACTTATTTGCCATCTTTATATTTGACTTGTCTCCTCCCCCTTGAGTTATATCTTTGATTTCATCTTTGTTTATAATTATTTTGTTGTTCTGTTGTTTGATTTGGTTGTGGTTGCTGTCTTACTGCTCGTTTTGCCTTGTCAGGTCTATTTTATGATTTGAGAATTTTAGTCTGTGCTTTTGCTTTTCTTCATTAATCTGTTAAATGAATTATCCAGTGTGGAGAGAATCTATGGTGGTCAATTATAAGTACATAGAATTTCAGGTGTTTTAAGAATCTTGGGTAGCCTCAGTTTTTGCAGCAAATCAGAATCAGATAAAGCTAGACTAAGTTGTTGATTATAAAAATGTTAGAAGCAGGCAATAATTTGTGTCAGGTTGTTCCTTTTTGTTTGTGCAAAGGGGAAATAAGAACAATCAGTGATTGATGTGGGGAGCAGAAGGTGGGAATCATCATAACTCATTATTTGTCAATTATAGTCATCTTTCAACTGATCTGATGAAAGTAAGTGTCTAAATTATGAGATAGGATGGAACAGTGAATGGATCTGCACTCCAATTGTCATTAGTTAATGAGTCACCTTCCCTTGCATTGATTAATCAAAAGTTGGAACAAAAAATATGTTTAATTGAACTTCGTGTGGAATGTTTTGTTCATTCCTAAATTAATTATCAGATGGTTGAGATCTGTAAATGAAAATTTCCCCTTCTATGTTGCTTTGTGTTTTGTCTTACGTCCTCTTTGGACTGCAGAGTGCACAACCACTCTAAAATCGGCAGAATTCAATGGGTCTGCTGCTAGATCAGCCCAAAGGAAGAGAAAAAATCAATACAGAGGAATCCGCCAGCGTCCATGGGGCAAGTGGGCAGCTGAAATCAGAGATCCCTGCAAAGGGGTACGTGTTTGGCTTGGAACATTCAACACTGCTGAAGAGGCTGCAAGAGCTTATGATGTTGAAGCCCGTCGCATCCGAGGCAAGAAAGCTAAGGTGAACTTTCCTGATGCACCTGCGAGCGCCCAAAAGCGGCGCCACAAACCAACTCTGCAAGCACCAAAGGCAGCAATGTCAGAGGAACAGAAGTTTATTCAGTCCAACTCCCCGAATGACTCAGATTATGATTTCTATTCTGCTATGAGTCACATTAAAGTGCAGGAGCTCACAAAGCCTGAGTATATGAATTCCCTTCCCTCACTAGAATCTTCTCCACCTTCCAGGGGAACTGGGTGTGTGAATTCCCTCTCTGATCAAGGAAGCAACTCTATTGATTGTTTGGACTTCGGATGGGAACATGAGACCAAGAATCCTGAGATCACATCACTTCTTGCTCCGACCATAACTGAGGGTGATGAATCCGGATTCCTGGAACATGGTAGCCCTCAGAAGAAACTGAGAAGCAATTCTGGAGAGTCAGTGCCAGCAGTGGAGAACTCTGTGATGAAACTCTCTGAGGATCTATCTGTGTATGAACGGTATATGAAGTTCCTGCAGTTCCCATATCTTGAGGGGGGTGCAGATGAGTCAATTGACAGCCTCTTCAGCTGTGATGTCGCTCAGGATGCACTGAGCGCTGTGACACTTTGGAGTTTTGATGACCTGCCCATGGAGGGCAGTGTTTACTGAGGGATCTTGGTCCTGGTTGCTGGTTTTATGTGAATAAAGATAATGTAAGCATTCCTATGATCCTCTCGTGTTTTCCAAAGCCTTTCTAGTTTTGCATGCTGCTTTTTTTTTTTTTTTTCATGAAAAAGTGCCTTTTTTCATTTTATTTTAGTTTTTTTAATTTCAGGAATTAATGCCGATGGAGGATATGGAGGACCAGCAATATTTATCAGCCACAATCGGTTGATTGAATTGTGTTCTATAAAAGTACCTCTAGGTATAATATCTTGTGTTTTTATACTGTTGCCTTGTGAAGTGTTTCTGCTTTAGAGGACTTGGATCTGGATCTTTTGTGTTGTTTGATATGTTATGGGTATCTCTAAGAACTGTTTCAATATTTCTTTTGTTGTATTTGTACCTCTCGCTGCTATGATAGATTGTGGACTTGGTGGGACTTGGGCATTTGTCCCATGCTTTGATTCCTCCTGCTAGGTTTTTTATATGCTGGGATGATTATTAAAAAATAAAATGGCAGAGAGAAGGTTGCTTCAGAACTGCAATTTTATTGGGTGTGGTGAATGATGGAGATTTGAATGAGAAGTCGTTTTGTGTTCTTTTGATGGATTCCTTTGTGATGTTATCTTGGCTTTTCCGGTTGTTTGCTTGCTAAGCAAATAGTCAGCCTTGTTTGAGAGGTACAAGAAAATGCTAATGAAAGGTGGTTCCTTCAGCAACAATGGATCTTGTTGGAGGGCAACTTAAAACTAGTGATCTGGAAAAAAATTTGTCTGATAATGCAATCAAGTTGGATATGTGACAAATTAATTCTTATATTGTTGGCGGGGTCCTGCTGCGAATAGCTCAAGGAAATAATCCCAAATGGTTTCCTAGACTCAACAAGCTTGGCCAGTTGTATGGGATGTCTTCTAGCCTAAAATACTGGGGAGCGTAGAAGGAAACAAAGCAAAGGGGCCCCTCTGGAGCCAGACGCGTGGAACCCATTTGTTTCATATTTTGACGCAGCAAGCCAAACCTTTCTTTTAACTGGTACGCTTGCAAGTTATAAATATTTTTTGCATGCTTTTTCTTTTGTGACTCGCTTGGGCCATGTCAAAGATCAGGCTTTTCTGAAATCTATGGAACTGTTTAAATCTAAACATAGAAAATCAGAAACCTAGGTGCATGAAAACCATGGGATTGAAAGATTCTCTTATTTGGTTTCCGATGTGGGTTTTCAACATAGGTTTTCATCAGGATTTAGTAAGACTAAAAGATAATTTTTGAATAAAAAAAAGTTTAATGAGGGGTTTCAACTTTCAAGAGTAAGCTTTTATCACAATCTACTTCTCATATAAACCTTCAAAACCATCATTTCTGAGTGATTTCACTGTCTGAGGAATGGTCAAATCCTCTCCCTTTCTCTTTTGACCAGTAATACCAAACGATAAATCTGTAAATTTTCTTCTTCAAACGTTCCCGAACGTGGCTTTGGAATGAAGGTGGTTTAACTCCGTGGTGATTTGGTTTTGACCCTCAAGTTTCGGGGTGATTTTGCTCTGTAATTGGTTCAAGGAAGGCCAAACGTTTGGAAATTATTGTCCTCCATTGGTCATTTTCAATCACTGATTTGAGACCCTTTTAGGTCGTCTCTGCTTGTTTGCTTGCGTTGTCTGAAATTAGTACCAAGCCAGCTGTAAGCAAAACGCTTTTGGGGTGGTGCGCAAACATAGATTTAACGTGGTTGTAGTAAACGGCAATGACACGATACTCAACGATGCAATATAACTGTAACCATAGTTGTTCGATTCGGTCCAAACATTGTTGCTAGATTCGTCTGAATATTGATCATTGTTTGAACTATTGATTAATTATTTTAATATATATATTTATATTAATAAAAATAATTTTTAATAAAAAAATTAAATTAATATGATAATAAAATTCATGATTTAATTGGTTTAACTAATTTAATGATTCATGAATAAATCGAATAAATTAATTGAATTATTTTAATCACTTGCTTAGAATCAGATCAATTTGATTTTTAAATTTTGATTCAATCAATTTGATCGGCCAATTTGATTTGATTGCGAAACTATCTCCGTAACTTTATTATTCAGCGCCATGTCTATTTTTCCGGTTGTTATTTGTTTTTCATCAGCCAAACACGCAAGCATACCCTTTGTTTTGATAATTAAAGAAAAAAAAAGAAAAAGAAAAATAGCGTGGCGTACCGCGTGGGGTAGGTGGCAGACTTTTTAACTATTTGATTAATAATTCGAGATTCGATTTGGATGCTTGGATTTGAAGGTTGTCGCATCTGAGTCGCGACGTCTGACAGCTCACAGCTCTCTCGATCCCATGAAATGTTCTCCCACACGTGGACTGTTCTTGGATGTGGGGTCGTGTGGGCTGTTCTCGTGGGTCTTGGCACGTCACTTGCTCTGCTCCACCCAACGCCCTTTTAGCCTTGGGCTGAACGCCCACGCGACCGTCAGACGGGCCGACATGAGGTCTTATCAACGGAGTCACGCATGACTCCTTATGCGGGCGCTGCCATGGTCTCCACCCTCCAGTAACCAACCATGTTGGCACACGTACGAAGCAAAGTTTCAACTGACCAAGTTAAACAAAATCTCTTAATATTTTGCTCTTTCTGTTTGATTAAGCAATTGACATTGTTTTAAAACAGAAGACTTGATCCATCATTTACTTTAATCTTTTTATGGTACAACCCATCTCTCTGTTCAGGCCGTCACATGCTGCATCGATAGGTATATCTCATGTCATTCATAATTTAAATTATCATAAACTTATTATTGAAAATGATTCTATCATGTTGTACATTGGCTTCGTTAAAATCTGGACGGTCCTCTTTTAACCAAACCTCTGATATGTGATATCACTGTTGTGCATTGGCTTCGTCAGAATCTGAACGGCTCTTTTTTAACAAACCTCTGATATGTGATATTTGATCGATGTTTCAGTAAGCTGACATGGTTCAGATTCAGCACATTTTTCAAGAAACTAATTATGTAACGGACTGAATGACTGTCCAAATTGCACATTATTCTGGATCATGAATTTGAAGACCTGAGATTCATATCTGCCTATGTTTTTTTAAATTTTATATTATGATAAATTGGACTTGACTCAATCAAGAAAGATTTGATTGTTCGTTTGTAACCCAAAAAAAGAAGAAGAAGAAGAAGAAGAAGATATACTGTAGGCCCCATGTTTTTTCCGTCATGATTGACATCAGCTGTATATCATGCATGTTGAACCTGCATTAAATGCAATGATATCCCATTCATGAATTGGTAACCTAACCAACCTGACGCCTTTAATTAAATATAAAAGATAGGGTAGAGGATGCAGAGAAAAAGACATACCAGATACCAAGGTCAGTGGTCCTTCCATTTCAAGATCAATAATATATCAAGCACTTCACGAATATATTCCAAATCGCATACAAAACCGTGACCAGGGTTGAAATGCCTCAGTTAATTCCATTAGATGCCTTTCTAACTGTTTGTTCCATCCGAAGACAGAATATCCATAAGATATATATCTTGGTCAAATAAACATGCACGGCCCTAAATCAGATACTCCAAAAGAAGTAGTTGATGCTCGATAGAACTCTAAGGCACATTTAGGACCTATGGTTCGAACCACAAATCAATTTCAGCCTCAAGGATTTCACTTCCTAACTGAGAAGCTATCACCTACACATAACAAGGGTGCAGCAAGCTACACAACAAATAGATCTTCGATCTCAAATTTACAAAGTCCAGTATAGCCTGGCTTAGCGTCCCAATAGCCCTTTCCACTGCATTCGGTCAGACTAATATAGTGGAGCAAGTAGACTGTGTATTGGAGCACGAGGCACATTCAGTTTCAAATTAAGAACACACGCTTCCCTTTCATTGCTAAAATGAGGAAAATTCATATTTTGACATAAATTTTGAGACTAATTCAAGCAATTCTCCATGATATGTGCACCTAACACACATGCCAACCCAAACCAATTCTCTGCTGTTATACGAACAATTCTTTTTCCTGCACATAATCAATGTGGAATAACTGTACATTTGTGGTATCTCAATGCTTTAGAGATCATTCTGTGCACCCTAAAGAGTAAAATGAACTCAGCAATCATAATAATGTTAAACATCAGCAACGACTAAGAAACAAGCGATTCAGTTTGTATTCAAGGAAAGCAGAGCTATGCACAAGGGACCCCCTGTGAAAGCTAACAGCTTAGCTTTGAGCAAAGGTCATCTAGAGCAGAGTACAAAGGCCCAGCAGCTTTTGGTCTCTCGACTGTCCCCAAGAGAATGTCAGTAGTGGTCATATAAGGATCACCATAAAAGCGCAAATTAGTATCCATCCTTGTTGCAACAACATTTCCTTCCAGGGAGACCCCAACAGAAGCACCTGTTAATCAGACAAGTAATATCAAATTTCTTTTAGCAATAATCACAAGGTACTAACAGGCCCTCTAACCGCATATATGCTTGTTATACTTTAAACATTGGTACGAGTTGAAGTGGTGAAACTATGGCAAGAGGTACTCACACTTTTTTATGGTAAAGTTTTGTGATACAATCATATATGGTTTGATTGTATGGCTTGCAGGGAGGGAGACGAGAGAACAAAACCAGAGAAAAAGAATTTGAGGTTATTAGAAAAGTCACATTCCTCCAAATAAACGAATGAATGTAAACACCTTCCTATTCTTTCCTTAAAACTGCAACTACAGCTTTACACCGAAAGTCTTTTATAACCTAATAAATCTCCCACCTACCTTGATGCAAATGCAACTTTTAGAAGATTGTTCAGAACAAAGAAAAGGAATAAATAGTATGCGAAAGTGATTGGTGAAAAGACAGAAAAGGACAGTTTTGAGATTTTAGAATGGATGACCTTAAATTAGTTTAGTTGAACTTCATCATGACATATGCTTGCTTTGGGAAGTTTATTACCTTAGCTGCAACTGAAAGAATAACATATGCCTGACCCTTTATCTCCGGCTCGAAGATCTGCTTCAAACACTCTACCAACCGGTCCTGCTGCAGCACTCAACCCTGCCCCAAGCGAAAAGTGCATGCGGCTAGCAAATGCCTGGACAGCTTTATTGCCATGAAGAACAATGATGAAATCCATGAGTTCACCCCCAATCTGTACAATAGAAGGAAAAGATCAGACAACAGGGTTTTTATTTTATTTTATTTCAAAGGCATGACAGCTCTGTTCTAGGATAAGTTCCCAGCACAGAAAACTGAGCATAACCTTAGCTCATAAAGAAAGCCTAGTAGTTATAAACTTTGCTAGACCCTAGCATCAGTTTTCAACATTCATAATTCCAAATCATTGATTAAAAAAATTCTGATGCAACAGATAAATTGTATACAATCCAACACACTGGCTAGGATAACTTGTAAATGCATGAAGTGTAATCTAGTTTGAAGATCTTGCTTAACATTAAAAAAAAAAAAGACCACATCAAATTGTTCAACATGTTTGAGTCTCCACAGTTTGTATGCATGCATATGTACATAGAAAGAGAGAGAGAGAGAGAGAGAGAGAGAGAGAGAGAGAGAGAGACTAGACCACATTCACATGTAACTAAGTTCAAATCTGATCACTGCCCTTATTAGTAGATCTGCACCTAGAAAACCATTTGTTAGCTACTGTTTGCTACTTTAAAAAAAAAAGAATGACGGAATTAAAAAAAAAGAGTAACAAATAAATACAAACATGATAGAAGTAAGCATTAACTCTTTATGGACAACGGTAAACACTTATTCTACAAAATAAACACTAACATGTCCAAAATAAACAGAGAGCTTAAATTAACATGCATGCATGTATATAAAAAGAAAATATCATTTATGTTATGATAATGGTATATGTATTTATAATTGTGCATGTATTTGCTTGTGCACACATGTGCACACGCATGCATGCACACACATATATTGTCCACTTACGTGTGTGCGCATGTAGAAGAGGAGGCATGGCTAATGCAGCACAAAGAATCCATTTATGAAATGAATGGAGAAGTCAAAATTCATTAACACAATAGAATTCAGCTCACGCATCCTTATACAAGCTAATGGCTCCTTAATTAAGTGCATAAAAGTAGAGAACAAGTAATGATTGTCCTGCATCTGATGGTACATCATGCAATGCCCTAACTTCAACTTATATGATTCTTCTCGTATGGTCTAACTCCTAACAAAATTTCCTCAACTAATCATTGTTTGCCACTATTCTTTCCACAATTTTTTCACCGACTCAACCATGTTGATTTCAGAGATGGGAGACAACTATTTGCCTCTGTAAGTAAATTTGTTTAAAAAATAGCACCTAAAATAAATGCTACAGAAGTGGAGCATGAAAAAAGGGAGTAGCATGAATTTATCTTACTGTATGCCTACCTGAGCTCCCCATCCTAACCAACAGATAAAATGGCAGATGGTGCAGACCACGACCCATCTGACCTATGAGAAACCACTAGACCTGTACCAACTTTGTAGGTAAGAAATGCACCAGCTTTAGCAACAGTTAGGATGGCAAGCCCTTTTGCTCCTTTGAGGACTGCCAAGGGGATGGATTTCTCCGGGCTCAATCTAGAAACCTGCACATATCAAAAAGTGGAAATATATCACAATGCATCCGGACAGAGTACACTTTACATGGAAAACTGATAGAAAATGGTAAATATAGAATATTTCACCTGACAATAGCTCCTCAACGTATTTGATGCCTTATATATCTCATATTCCATCGATAAACCAACAGGCAAATTCAGCCACCCTCTTGTGCAAGTCCAATCGATAACATCATGATTTGCTTATTGCATTGCATTGCTGATGGAGTTAATCAAAATACCCTGCAGTGGATCGAGTCTTTCATAGCAAGCATCGCATACTCTCTGAGGATTGCACTCTCTGAACTTAACAGGCAACAAACATCTCCCCTTCGTACATTCTCTGCAGAAGATACCTCCACAAAACCGACAGTGATGCCTTCCACGAGTAATGACTGTGAAAGGAAAAGCGCATTGCATGCAGACAGCAGCATAACTATCTGGCAACCATTCAGGAGGTTCTGCTTCCAATATTTCTCTATATACACCATAGTTGATAGCTTCTGTCTATGAAGAGGTGGTGCACTTGGTATGCAAATTGATGGGAGCAAAAAAGTCTCTCCATTCTTTTCAGACTAAGAAATGATATATCTGAGCTTGAATTTTGTTGTGATTGACCATCACCTTGAGTTCTATTCTGACCTGTTAGGATTGCAACCATCCCCCTCAATACGGTTCACAAGTTCACTTCAGGATTTGCTTTGGGTTGAGTGAAAATGCATGGATCCTCAAATGAATCATACCCATCTGGAAGGTCGGATTCCAGTGATGGCTGATATAAGTAATGTTGTCTCAAGAATCTTGGTCCTGCTGAACAAATACCTTTTCTGTGGCCACCCAGAATATCAGCTTTGAAGTTTTCATCACAATGATTTTCTTTATCAAGCTTGGAAAGCGAAGAGCATGACATGGTTCCTTCGGATTGTGCTATGAACTTCATGACACTCAATGATCACCAACAAATAGAGCTTTTCCTGCAGTTATCATATATTACTTTCACATATGTAAGAATCTTAAAAATCATCAGGATCTAGATATCTTTCTTTGGCTGTTTCATTCAAACACCAACATAAACAAACAACAAGATAACAATTAACACAAGGTTTTAAGTCTATTGTAGACAAATCAGTTCTGGCCAAGGTTGAAACAAATCAGTTTCCTCCAAGACTGAACCGAAGCCGACCTAAAGTTTTGGGTTTCGGTTGAGTTTTGGCAGTCTATCGGTTTAGTTCCAGTTTCTATGGTTTCCACTAGTTCTGAGCAAAATTGACCTAAGACCAAACATAGATACCTTTAAAAAAAAAACATTTTTATATCATATTAGCGGTACTTCTTCATCTATTTAAGTATGTAAGATACATAATGTCAATTTTCAATGGTTTTCATTTTTTTTGTTCGATTAAAAGAGGGTATAAGTAATAAACACAGCCATTGGTGAAACTATTTCTTCGAAAATATCCTTACCATGGTACTTTGCAAAGACTTGGACAAGTAAATAAAATTTACTGCATAATCCTTTATATATATTTATTTATTTATTTGTTATAACCATCCACATAACCTCAAAATAATGGGAAATGAATGCTATGAGTTTGACCAAAAGATGGAGAAAAATAATTGCAGTCCGAACCAAAAAGATTTACAATTGCCAGTATAATGAACTTTTCACCAATTAAAGTTCAAGAGGTAAATTATTCACAATATGAAATATTAGTAAGCTCCATCTTACTACTAATCTGTATTATCTTCAGCTAATTATCCAAACTACATATAAAGAATATCTATGACTTCTCTTGGCTTCTTTTATGTTTCATTTTTTAGATTTTTTTCTTGATTTTTTTGACTGAAACTTGTAGGAAATGTCCAAAACTGAAACCAAAACTCCATGGGCCCAGCTAAAACCTAAACCAAAACTGAAACTAAGTTTTCAAACCTTAATTAAACACAAATTTTAAACAATATTAATATAAAGCAACGCCAAGCATTTCATTAGCATACTTCACCATTTCACTGCTGCAATAACCAGCAATTATCCTCTACTTGCAGAAGGCATAATTAAAGAAAATTAACAAAAAGGTACAATTATGCATAGCATTTAACAAAAAGGAATCTAAAACAGTAATAAGATAAGCAAGACAAAGCATTTCCACAAACATGTTTATCATCGTT
Source organism: Calamus simplicifolius (assembly GCA_900491605.1). Lineage (NCBI taxonomy): Eukaryota > Viridiplantae > Streptophyta > Magnoliopsida > Arecales > Arecaceae > Calamus > Calamus simplicifolius. Next base: position 115,315 of record UESW01004171.1, on the reverse strand, counting down.
CTTCCAATACTTACCTTGCAATCCTCTTATATTTGCAAAAGGGAGCAAAAAAAACTTACTGGACTGGAAAGAACTAAAGACAAAAAAGACCAGAAATGGGAAACATCAAAGCTAAAATTGTTTCAAACACATGAACACCTGTTGAGCATCAAAAGCTATTCCTTGCAAAGCACTCCACTTGCAGTGCTTCCAAACTAAGAGAATAAAAGAAAATCCTTTAACAAATTGATTAAATAGTTAATGACTAATAGAAGTACTCTACAGACCAAAAAGATTGACTAAATGTTATGCGCTACATGCTGAAAAATGCCAGATTGTTTTTACTTGCTGTTTTAAAATGCAATGCATAAGGCCACATGTACTGATGAATGTGTATGTAGTCCTTGACCACACTGCATAACTTATAGGCAGCTAGTCTATGGGGTTGGGCTACATATGGGTCTTAAAAGCACTCTTTTGAGAAAACAGGTTTGCTTAGCACTTTCTGGACATATACGCAAGAGGATTAGCATTATGTCGTTGCATATATACAGCCCAGTTATCATTGTACTACCACACCACAAATGCAGCTGCTCTTATGTAGGCTCTCATGCAAAGGCAAATTCATGCTAAATTGGATTCAATGTGGATTTCAAGCAGTCCACATTTGTATGTATTAGAAATGTAGAAATGTTAATTATGCTGTAATTAATGCTACTAAGAATCTAGTACTAAGTAGTAACAATTAATTGCAAAAAGGTTATTTCTATCAGCATTCCTATTATTTGTCAGAGTTGCTGTTACCATTATATATTGTATGTCATTTATTTTTAAAAATTTATTACCGGTTGACCCAACCTAATAACCCCTTAGCATATTGATAAGTATCCAAGATGTATACCTAGAGTATCCTGGAAGTATCTGGAGGTAACCTAGGCACATCTGGGAAGTATTCATGCATTTCCCAGGAGTATTTGGATCCTGTTTTAATTATTAAAAAAGTTGGAATATTTTTTTGCCGTATCAAACATGCACCAGATCCATATCCATATATTACACGTATCAGTTATGGCCATGGGTCATTATTTGGAGCTATCAGCGCTTCCTAGGCATATTTTAAAACATTGCTTCTACAAGCTATGTTCTTAGCAGAATGATGCAGCCATATACTCACGTAAAATTGTTTCTTTTTCCTCAATATTTTGAATTGGTGCTTGGTAGAATCAAGTGGATGGTTGGTGAGCTTATTGCACTTAATGAAATTTGTAAGGCATAACACATGATTGTACAGCAAAGAGGCCTTGTGTGCAAAGTTGTCCATAGACGATTGAACTATCATATGACTTGGAAATTATATGAGGTGTTCGGAAGTAGTTTTAGTAGTTGAATAGGTGGATCACTATGGCTATAGCCCTTGGTAAATTTACTAAGAATAAAATGATTTATTCATGTAGTAAAAACGTTGATAAAAGAAAATACAATAGATGTTTGTGATGAAGAACACTAACATGAGATTTATTGATGGTATAATTAAAAAAAGGACAAAATTTTGTTTAATATAAAGGCCATGCTTGATAGAAATTAATGGTGAAGAAATATTCACATAGTCCACTGCAAGTAACTAGACTAGGTTTTCAAGCAATAGACAACAGTATAGTTGAACAGACAACTAGATGATGCTAAAAGGCTTATTAGAATGGTAGTTGATTGTATGATATGTTCAATGTCAGCACATCCCACATTCCATTTTGAGGATCCGTCTAAGTTATTTTATCGATAGGGCAACTAACCCGAGTAAATACAACAACAATAAAGCCTTTATCTCAAGCTAGTTAGGATCGGCTACATAAATCATTTTTCTCTATTCAGCTTTATTGTAAATCATATTGTTTGTAAGATGCAAGATTCTAAATCTTTCTTTATCACTTCATCTTATGTAATTTTTAATTTATCACTACCTCTTTTTTCTTCTATATGTATCAAGTCACTCCCTTCACATAGGCGCATCTTTCAGTTTACATTGCATATGTTCAAACCATCTAAAACGTCGTTTTCTTAATTTATTCTCGATTATAGCTACCTTTATCTTTTTACAAATAGTTTTATTTCTTATCCTATCTTTTCTTATTTTACTGTACATCCATCTAAATTGTCCTTCCTTAATTTATCATTATTGCAGCTACCTCTATCTTTTTACAAATAGTTTCATTTCTTATCCTATCATTTCTTATCATCTTTAGGTCTATATTGCATATGTTCAAACCATCTAAATCGTCCTTCCCTTAATTTATCTCAGCTACCTCTATTTTTTTAAATAATTTCATTTCTTATCTTATCTTTTTTTATTTTACCATACATTCATCTTAATATTCTCATTTCTGTCATATTCATCTTAACTGCCCAATATTCTATTCCATAAAACATAGCTGAAATAAGTTGAGTAAATACACAGCATACTTTAGCAACACCACCAACCACTTTAGTGAAGCTATTTGGCCACCATGGACCATTTCCACATCTACACAGCTTGTGCGGACAAAAAGGAACCATCAACAAAACATCGCCTCAACAAAGTATCCCATAATCTTGAATCAAATAGATAAAGCATGCTCAAATCTACTATTGTTTCCAGTTTTCAACATAGGGATCACCAAAAGTCATAACCTCAAGGTCTTACACAATGTTATAACAAAGATGCCAAGATGTCCAAACTCCAAAAAAAGGCCAACGCATTGAATGCAACCAAAAAAAAACACCCATGATTGCACAATGAATATGTGTATAAATATTGTACTAGGATCATGTGAAGTAAGTTGGACCAGATACTATGTAGCTTGCTAACATCAGCATGAACCTTTTAGTGATGTCAAACACTTAAAACTTCGTATCTCTCACAAAGTTCCAGACACCGACACAAACTCAAAAACATAAACTTCTATCACAATGGACCTGAAAAATGCTAACATTAGCTCTCTACATCATTCAATAGTCCCCAAAATTTTCCAATGTTCTAACAAGTCAAAAAACCTGAGATCCAGAATTGTCTTGGCAACACTGGTCTTGGACTATAATGCCTTCAATAATATGATGGAACATGCAACTCCACTAGCATTCCTCGTCAACAAAAATTACTCATGCAAGTCTTCTTCCAAATTCCCAGTTGCATTAACTACAAAACACATAGTATTGAGTATCTAAGAAGGTCAATCCCCCTTCAGTTTTGGAAAACATGTTTTCCTAGCACGATTTTTTTTTAAAAAAAAAAGTAACCAAAAATTTAATATTACAGTAATATCTCCTAATGTCCAGTTACCGAATAAAAAAATGAAGAAAAAAGGCTAGAAAACTGTGATGTACATGTATAATTAAGAAGTCGACAATTAATCACCCCAGCATATGATTATGAATGCGTTATTCATCAGCTTTGGTCTCTGCACCAACAATTTACAACCTCACCAATAATATTTTCCCATCTAATCAATCCTGTCATACGCTTTCAAATGAAAACAATTTTTTCCTCCTTCCGAATCCGATTTTTACTCAAGTGTATATTAACCTAAAAATTCTAAATTTTCACCGTTGCGAGAGTCGTAGGATCCAATAACCATAATTACAAACACAAGATTAAATGAAAAACCTCACAAACCGTGGAAATTAGGGGGAAAACAAAATAGAAAAGATGGCAGAGGAAGGAAAGATCGATACACTGACCTACTGATTAGATGTCGCGAAGAGGCCGATGCGATAGTTGGAGAGAAAGGGATCGTAGGGCTTCGTTTCGCTGCTTTGGTTTGTGCATTATACGTATTTGAAATATTAACTTAACTAATATTTTCAATTATTTTAAAATATATAGAGATGCGTTCATTAGATGGTATTCTTATAGTTCTGGAATATTCTTATTCCGGTGCTGGGTTGAGGAATAAGTGTAAGGAGTAGGTGGAAGAAATAAGCAACATGTATTGAGATTTTATCAGAAAAATTGAACTGCCCTGCCACTTTTTTGAAGCATTTATAGGCTGGTAAAGGTAAAATAATAGGCTTTATCAAAAAGAAAAGGTAAAATAATAATTGAAAAGAACGGGAACAAACTTATTCCACTGTATAAGTTTGTTATAGACATGATATAAGGTCTAATTCTTTGATATTTGGCTGTAATTTGGACAGATATTCTCTATTTATTTGGTGACCAAAAATAAGGCATATACGGTAGGGAACTGAGAATAAAACTCTTACTCTAGGCAGCATTTGATTTAGGAATAAAGTTAGAATCTTAGAAGAAGAATTGTCTGCCAAACAGCTCAAAGAAAATAAATATAGACAAGGAGCATTGATTTTGATCGAATTTGTTTATACAAAATGTAACTATTTCAAAAGAAAAGTTATAATTTTTTTGTGAGAAAATATCTTCATTTTGGCATGCCTTTTTTTTTTCCTTAATTCCTATTAGCAAAGGTCCGTCAGCCAAAAGTTGTTAATCAAGAAATTATAGCCAAATAAAACACATTGTAATGGGCATGGCTACGTGCCCCATTAAATAACGCCTGAAAATTTTGGCTGAGCCTCTTCACTTAAGAAATTCAATTGCTTAAATTTGAGCACCAAATGTAGATAGAAAAGTGGTAGGCTGCTTCCTTTATACGCACCCAAACTCTGCTGCGTTCAGACACCAAGATATTCATAAGAACAAATAATGAATCGAAGGGTGATACATGGACACCAAATTATTAATGACCAACAGATTAAGTGTAATTGTCCCCATACTACCTACCATATGCTTGATACTTTCATTCCCTTTCTGAATTTGCTTAATTCCCTTCTCATTTCTTCCTGAGTTTTGTTCTGAGACATGGGGCTGCTGCTGCTATGATGGTTACTAGGAAAATCCAACACCGCCCTTTATGTGAAAGTTGTCCTAATGGATGCAAATAACAAATTAGGAATTGCATGCACAATGAAGTTCAGGAGTCCTGAGGATGGTTTTGCTTAGATACCACGGTTTCCTTCTGAAACATAGAAGTCCAACCTAGCAACCATACTTCCAAACAATCTCATTTAAATCAATGGTTCCAACATCGCCCAGTACGCTCTCCCAACCTGAAAAATCTGTTAGGTTCCTGATATAGGCTTCAAACTTGGTGAGTTATTCAGATCATGTAGCAGGCAAAATCCAAGTTCCATTAAGCCAAAGAAGCGATAAGAATGAACCAACACAATTCAATTGAGTCCAACAAAAATGAGGTGTCTCACATGTATGATAGCTCGCATTCATCTCAAATCCATCCAGATTCACTCAGCAAAAAGGCCAAAGAGTGAGATTCTAGCCAAACAAGTGTCTCGTCACCAGTAGCAAGCAAGCCTACCTCTGTGTATATTATTCAAAAATAAGAATAAACAATAAAGGGACAACTTTCATGACTGCCAAAATTTCTGTCAAGGCCCTACCCGCAGCTCTTAATTACTTTGTTACAATTGAAGGAGCTCAGACTAATGAATCAGAGATCCTGAAATCCCTGTTTCTGCTGCAATCTTCTTGCATCTTCAACCTTGAACAATGATTTCTAGCCGAAAGGGTATAGCCTGGAAAAAGGGGGGGGAATAGCATATTAGATTATATATAATTAAAGCAGTTGCCGCATCATGTCATTTGATAGGATTACATGTCTAGCTGATGCCGAAATAAAGCAGATCTATGGTCTGGAAAGAACAAAATTGAGGTAAATGGTTCAGCATTTCGAAGTTGTTCTAGCAGCTAAAGAGGATGCATCAGTCATCTCAAGTCATTGATCAGCATTATGCTAGATGATGTGTTTTGATTACTAAATTTAGATGAGAAAGTTTAAAAGTCCTATTAATGCCAGTCATAGCATCTCTTTGAAAGCTACAAGCCTTGCCTATAAAACTATAATTGTCCTTTGGCGAGCAGCCAATGTCACAGTGCTAAGGTGGACCGATCTCTTCTAAGAGAGTTGTATGGCAGCACAGATACTTACCAGGATGAATGGTTATGAATGCAGACAACCGATCTAAAAGAATCCACGCTAGTGACAACTTGTGGGAAAAGGCAATTGTCTTCCCTGACAAAGGGATGAAATCCTGCAACCAAGAGTACATTGGTTTCATCTGGATTTTTTTGATTTTTACCCCAGTATCAACCACTCTTGGATAAAGTGTCTCTAAAACATTGGTTCTATATATCTTGTTGGTAAAAAGTGATGTATCATGAAACACAGCCAACACAGTGGCAAAATATCAGCCAATATTTTTTATTCAGTTTACCGTAATTTATTAGAAGTCTTTGGTGAACAAGGATGGAAGATCAAAACAATCAGCAATCTCCTCTTTATTACATTGGTCGATACATCACTAGCACCATATGTTGGCCAAAACAATGCAATTTCACAGCCAGGTCAAAATTCTTCTGCCTTGCAACTCAGCTGAGATGAACTGATATTTTGATTCATCTCAAAATGCCACAACTCCGTAAGAGACAACTGAAATATAAGAAATTAAGAATCCTGCTTATTATGTTGAAGGTTATTAAGTAATACCACTTTATGGCATCAGCTTGTTAGCAGAATCTTAATCAAGAAGTAGCTACAATACTTGAATAAAATTTCGTCATACCCCCTGAAAAGCTAATTGGAAATATGGGAGCTGAAAATGGGACAAAAAATCAACAAATTGCATGAACTACAGTACAATCTACATAGTACTAGCACCTAAGTAGAACCTTCATGTAGATTCCCTTTGTCCAATGAATCCAAAACCTTCTGGTGGCCAAACCTGAAAATCATTGAAAAAAATTTAAAGAACAATGCCCTAATTGTGAATTATCATCAAAGCTTCTGAAAAAAGGGCATGCAATGAACAGATTCATGTCCTGGTAATGATCAACTTAAAAGCAACATCAGTGTTCATTTTGAATCCCACAAAATACTCTCATATTTTTATTAAAATGATGTATGCAGTCCCCGGTCCAAAATTATAAAAATGAACTTGGTGCGACGAATATTAGGAGATCAAATAAGCATATATAAACTCATGATATCATAATCAGTTTTATGGACAAGAAAGCTTAAATCCAAGAACAAATTCCTATTTTCTTCAAAAAAGGATAAAGAGATGACTGAATCCACTTAAAAACAGCCAACTCAAATAATAACTCTTCAATTACAAGGCAACAGTGAGTGATGGGAGAGACGATGATAAAACCTAATGCCCAGTGTGGGTGAACACAAGCATTCTTTGGGTCAGGCGTGTACAACCCTATTAGAATGTTCAAGCAGGAGAGGTCGCTTAAGTTCACTCAATTGTATGGATAAATACTAAAGAGGACTAAGAATGTGAACAGTTTGAGTATTTTCAGAACTAAATTGATTCAAATATTCATCAATATTGGTGATGTCAAATATCAATATCCATTCAGTTAGGAAATTCTGCATTTCTTTAAATATCCAAACTGTTATATCAACTGCACTTTTGGCTAAGGTTTTTATTAATGTTAAGCTAAACAAATAATATGTTACTGTAATTGTAAATGTGTTTGGTTATAAGGATTAGGAAATATGTTTCATTCTCCTCCTCCATCATAGGATTTCTTAACCATAACTATTAGGATTAGATTCGAGGATCCTCATTTTCCAACTATTAGGATTAGATTCAAGGATCCTCATTTTCCAAGCATTTTTCTTGCAAAACTATTTTGCTCAAAGCTTTCCCCTCCTCCTACATTCTGAAACAGAAATTACCATACAAGGTCCCTCATTTAAATTGTTCAACGATCACCTACCATATCACATTGATTTCTTTAAAAGCAGATGGTTACCAAGGTTTTCAAACCCAAAGATCTCTACCAACCTAGTAGGTGGCTGATACCTAGATGGACAGAACTTGGTTAATCTTGACCAAGATGAAAACCTCAGGCAAAAGGAAAAAACCGAGATATTTGGGATCTCAACTGATATCTTAGGAATGTAGATATTGGAATCTCAGCAAATGAAGTATGTTAAGTCATTAATTCAAATACATAATAGCTAAAACATTAATTTAAAATGGTAACAACTGATTAGGAAATATCAGCTGCTTGATATCATATCGACTAATATATTGAGCTATATCACTTCATATCAGCCAAGATAACGACGATCAAGATATCTATTATATGATCTCCTTGAGTGGCTGAGACCGACACATGCCAATATCTTGGCTGAGTTGAAAAACTTAATGGTTATAATTGAAATAAATTTCTTAGTGAACTATTTATTTTCTATATAGTGTTTTAGAAGGAACAGCCTGCCAGCTAAACAACTGTGTTGTAATGTTTTTTCCTTTAGCTACAACAGCATGCAAGTCTAGAAATAAGGTGTATGAACAACCATTGTATCCTCCTAGTATTATTCAAGGAAAATATCATTTTTCCATCTATACATTCATCCATAAATTAGATTGGACATAGAAATGGTTACCACTCTACAGTAACCACTGGTCATTGACATTGATTTACACAACATATCCTACATATCCATTTACTCTCCAACAATATGAACTAGGTAAATTCTGTTGATAACCGATATTCTACAAGCCTCCACTCCGAAGTTTCAACTTACAACCCGCTTGTGTTCTCACCTCATCATTTAAGTATGCAATATGTATGAAATACTACAAATATCAAACAAAACAAGAAGCCCATATGTCCCACTAGAAAAGGCACAGATTTTGACTCATCTGTCTTGAATTCCAACTTAGTCCCCTATTTTATGAATAATACATCCTGCACCGAGGGATCAGTTTAGTGGACAGATAAACCCCTAACATCCAACTCCCTTAACCTTAGTTTGCTAAATTTCTTAATACGCCCTAGAAAAGTTTCAATCCACCTATCGGACTGTGACCCGTCTACATCCTCTCATACCCTCTTTCCCACATGGCCTCCACCTCCCCTCCCGTCCATCCTTCACCTCCCCTCATCCATGCGCCCCATTGCCCCTGCTGCCAGCCATTCTTATCACAAGAACAAGAACATCTATCTTAATCCTTCCCTCCCTCTTTTCCCTCTCCCAAACTCTGTTTCTTCTACACCACCACCGCCTATCTCTTCCACCACCTCCTCTCTTTCTTTTCTCTTTAAAATCTTTAAATATCAATTTTGGATTACACAGTGTTTTCATGAAGTAGACTTAAGATGTTATTCTAGGAAACCAGATTACAAATTTGTATGTCCTTCTTCTGTCCATGCTTATCCGTGTATAGTTAGCATGTGTTCACATTAGTAGATGTCCTTGTTTATCCTCGTATGTGTACTCTGGGAGTAAAGATACTGCCTAAAATTATTTCTTGATTGGAACGGGTTTGTTCCTTGTTAGGGAAGTGGAAAAAAACGTATACACTTGCCTATGCAAAGCCACTTTATTATCAGATACAGAATATCTCATTCTGGTCTACCACATAAAAGTCAAAATAACAGAGAAGACAGAAGTTTCAGAGTAATGATGTCAGGTATGCCTATTAAATTCAGTTGGTTAATTGCCAAATTTCAAATCCATACCTAATATTCTGGTTTAAGTAGACCTGCCTGAGTGCCAATTATGCACGTAAGCATTAGTTATTATGAGTCTGATTGAACTTAAACTGTCAGAAACTAAATTAGTGGTCGATATTGTTACTAGCTACAACTGCAACAGCAGTAGTTTGAAATCTGATTCCATCTTGCTTCATGTGGCAGCACATAAACGTCTAGAGGATGGGACTCACTGATTCGCATCAAATGTTCTGACTATACTGGACTTCTAGATCACTAGGATATCACCATGTGTCTAGGCTTTTGACAGTGATTTTTTTATTTGAGAAATAGTTTCTATGAGAGAGCAGTTTGTTGTGTATTTTCCTTCAAATGAATTACATGACATGTTGATGACTCCAATCAATGTGAACCATTTAGGATCATGAAATCCCTTGTTGTCTTCCACCAAAATTTGGTGAAATGGTGGGGCAGGTGGAAAGACAGTGAGAGGTGGACAGATTATGGACTGCATACAGGGTTGAGACTTGAGACAAAGATGAAGCTCTTGTTGTGATGCAATTTGCTAATCAATCTTCACATTGCACTCTCGGTGCAATGGAGGACAAAAGGTGATAGAGAGCACTTCAAGTCAAAGGAAAGAGGCAATGGAACAAGTGGGAAAGAGGAAGGAGGGGGCAGGTTAAGTTGCAGATCATTGTCACAAGTGAGACAAGGGGGAAAAATTGGGAACTTGATACATTAAAATCTTCTTGAGGATAATTTAGGTATTTATCTATTAATGTTAATAGTTAGAATCTCAGGATTTTATTTTAAATAGTCTTAAGAGGATGACAGTAAAGTCCATATTAATTATAAGTTAGAATTATAAAGGAATGAATTAGAATATGAGTTTTAGATTAAGTATGAGCAAAACAAAATTCGTAAAAAGCAATTTTAGTAAAGCTAGAAAAAGAGATGAGGTGAAATAAAAATTGAAGATCATGAAGCTCCTAAAAATAATTTTTTTTAGTATTTAGAATCGATTATTTAGAAGAAATAGAAGACTAAAAAGAATGATTATCTATAAAATTAAACCAAATTGAATAAAATGAAAGGTGCAATTAGAATATTATGTGATTGTAAAATATCTGTCAAGTTGAAGATATTTTTTTTATAAGATAGTTATATAACTAGCTCTAGTTTATAGCATAAAATGTTAGACAATTAGAAAACATGTATATAAGATGAGTGTAGCCAATATGAGAATGTTGAGATAGATAAATGGTAGTACAAGATACGATAGAATAACAAACAAAGTCATATGTAAAAAATAGAGATAGCACCTATTGAGAACAAATTGAGAGAAAGATGACTTTCATGGTCTTAACTTGTATAATGCAGGCCGAGAGATATACAAATATGAAAGAATGATTTGATACATGCAGAAAAAATGAATGGTAAAGGTAGATGAGAAATTTCATAAGAACAAGCACCAAAGAAGACTTGATAAATCTATCTATTACAAAAAGCATGACCGCATGGCCCTAAACCAAGTTGAATGAAAGTTAAAGATTCATGTAGATGACAACTAGTTGGGGAATAAGGATTAGTTGAATATCTATTAATGTTAATAGAGTTACGATTTAAATGGGTGTTTGGGACTTACTTGTCCGCTAAACCAAACCTTAAGAGTCGAACTTACTTTTAATTTTTAAAAAAGAGACTAAGTTGGTATTCGAAGCTAAATAAGGGATCATCACATCATAATCCTAATAGTGTTTTGTACTCATCATTTAATGTTTTCAATATCATCCTCTCATATGTTCATGCTTAATGTTTGCCATCTCTAAGCCAATTACAATCTTTTGGATTCATTCTTTTACCATCCATACAACATCAATCCTTCACTCTTGCCATATGCTCTGTAAATACCTAACAGCTTATGTTTACAAAGTTTCTAGAGAGTTTTAACTGCCTGGAAAGCACAATAAGTCGCACAACAAACCTAGATGTAAGCGAAAAATGTTGTCAATTGACATGTACAAGCAGATGAGAAAATAAGTCATCAATTCTCATTGGCAGAATATTTCAATTCCATATCCAACGCAAGTCAACCAACAAATTAATCAAACAAAATCAAAAACAATAAATACAAATTTAACCCTTAAGAACCAAATCTAAATATTAGTATCAAAAACAAAATACTAAAAGTGCAAAAATATATAATAATATCACGATGTATCAAACAAAATCACAGACAAAAGAAACCCTTACCCTACAGAAAGCTCTCCCCTGGATGAGCCCATAAGGCACCGGCCCAAATTGCCTTGAATCCCTAGAATCGTATATGTTATCTCCCTGCACCCAAACATGTCCCTTGGGTACCTAAAAATCCACAAAATTCCCATAAAAATTAGAACTTTCCATAGAAATCACACTCAACTGGATCAACGACAGCCACCAATGGATCACTTGATCAAAACGTACCACAACGGTCTTGGACGCGTCCCCCTTGTGTGGGTCCATGACGTAGGTGACGGCGTCGCCCTCGAGCCCCAGCACCCGCTTGGTGACGTTCTTCCGCGGGTTCTCCGGCGACAGGAAGAGCACCACGTCCCCGACGGCCAAGGTGCCCCACCGGGCGCTAACCCGATCCACGGCGATGACGTCGCCGGTGAGGTTCATCGTGGGAAGCATGCTCGGCCCTCGCACCTACAAAACGGTGAGGAAGAATTCATCTACCGAAAAGCAAATGGTGTGGAAGAGGAGCACGAGAGAGAGAGAGAGAGAGAGAGAGAGCAAGGGAGCTCACGAGGGCGAGGCTAACGACGTAGGAGTTGACGACGTGGACGAAGCAGGCGGCCTTCGTGACGAGGAGGGCACGGTCGACGGCCTCAGCAGAGATGTCCCGCCAGGGTATCGCACCGATACGCCGGACGACGCCGCCAAGCCAAGCGGCGGTCCGGCTCCCCACCGCCATCACAGCTCGCGGTTCGCGGAGGCAGGGAGAAGGGCATCGCCTCATACGCTCTTGCGCACGTGCCTTCCACGTGACGTGGGGTACAGAAAGTAATCGCTTTCCAATGTACACATGCAACCATACGGTCTACCTCCCAGTCGAAGAGTATTATTTTCTCTAGTTCTATTCACAGCCATCAGAGTAATTGACAAAATCATAGCTATTTAAATTCTTCAAGGTTCTTTTTTATAAAGGGCGAAACTTAGGTGTGTGCACTGTGCCATGTATCTATCTCCCTCCTCTCACTTTCTCTTTCACCATTGTTATCGCCAAATCACCTTTTCAGAAGTTAGATAAAATCCAAAGTTCGATAGCCGATGAGGATGGACTGTAGAGTCCTCCACTTCGAATGGAGGTCCTGCAAAAAAGTCCTCAAAGACCGATTGTTCGATAAAGACCCTCCGACGCTCAAATAAGTGGTATGAAAAACAGTAGTGAATATTCAAAAGAAAAAATGAGTTAGAGCTTGAAGTCCCCTTCCTCGTCATAAGCAAAGGTTCTTATACCTGATCGGAAGTCCCCCTTACTCCTTTTTGAACAGTTATTGATCCCGAAATGCCATGATTTAGCGTGGGATAAGTAGCAAGGTGGATAGTAACAGAAGGTGTTCGCTACATGGCCTGTCAGAACTAGCAAGCCACCTCTCTGTATGATATGGATGGCTACAGACAATTAGTGGGCCAAGTCTTATCAAACGCGGCATCGCAGACGGTTGATAAGCAAGGTCTTGTCGGGCATGCATCGTAGCCGGTAGATGGGCCACGTGGGACTATAGACAATAGGTGGGCCACATGGGATCGCAGACGATAGGTGGGCTATATGAGACTGTAGACAGCAAGCGAACTGCGTGGGACCGCAGACAACAGATGGGCCATATGAGGTCGCAAGTGATTGATGGGCCAGGCCTCGGGAGACCGAAGCTGCCTTGAGAGGTCGGGGCCATCTTAGGAGGCCAAAGCCTTTTTAATCTCCACCGTCAGCTAGTTCTGGTCATTTATTTTCACGTGGCTTCATCAACCACATCAACCATCATTTGATATATACCTGAAGGTTGAAATAGCAGAAAAGATGGATGAAATGATATGATATGCGCACAACACGCCGCATTTAATTTTTTTATATACATAAATATACTAAATTAATCTGTAACTCTGCTCTACTTGCTTAGTTTCTCTTCCCCAATTACTTGGATTATGTCACTTGATCTTTTATAAAAGAAAGGAAAAAAAAAATCACATCGGCATAAATTTTGCCCGTAAAGTCTTAATTTGGATGGTCATCATGTGTCTCGTCTCAACCACTAATGGCTATTTCTTATCTACAATCCATATTTATTTCATTATGCGATTTGAATAAGAAGTTGTATACTTACTGTTATGCAATATGTTTAAATTTTGCAGGATGGTTTATTTATGGAGTTAATATATATATGGTATAGGTTTTGATTTGAGATTTATGAGTAAGATATATTATGGAATATTGTTTTAGTTATGGTATGGTTATAGCTTTGATGGATATATGATATGATAATATAGGCATGTAGACTAGTCACTAAAATGTGATGGCGGTGGCATCAAGGAAGGATAGGTTGCCAAGAGAAACCAATGTGGAACCAATCATGGTTTATAAATATGGCATGGTTAGATTTGAGACATCAAATATTGATGATTTATTGTTGATATATGATACTAGTTCCAATAAGATTGGCCTACACTAGCGACATTAGAAAAGTACTAAAAATCGAGAGAGGCTGATGTAGACCAATCATATTTGTTGGCTAAGCTTAAAATGCTGGGCACTAGTATGAAAACTAATTTGTGTGTGTTGTTCGACATAAATTACTAGAATGAGATTTATTCGTATATATTATAAATATGTTGATGTGTATGAGAGTGACTTAATCCAATTTCATGGATGGTTGAAATTATGGATCTGATACTTATTGTTGATAAGTAGTATTAGCTCTAGCAACATTGACCTAGACCGATAGTATCGAAAAAGGGCTAAAGTTCGAGAGAGGCTAGAGCATAACTAGTCATGATTTATTGATTGAGTTTAAAATGCTGGACAATAGTACGGGAACTAACTTGTGTATGTGTATAGTGCTAGGTTAGGTTATTAGACACGAATTACTGGTATTTGGTTTATCAGTACGTATCTTCAGTAAGTAAACGATGTAATATATGGTATTGTTGGCGATTTTGGTTTTTTGGATAGTTTATGTTGATGTTTGGTTATTTTATGGTTTTGCTATTGGTTTTATGAATATGTTGTGTTACTTTCTATAAAAAATTATTTTGATATATGATTCATTCTAAAATTTTTTGATATATTCATGATGATACGTGTAGAGTTTTATTGAGCTTTTTTTAGCTCACTATCCTCCTCTTTTACCATATTTCATGGTACAATGATGATGCTTATCTACTAAATCAAGATTTGGGTGTGGGACACTAGGAGTGAGATTGTTGGTTAGTTTTCTGTATCATCTGATATTGATATAGATATCTTGATATGTACTTGAGGATGACGTTTAAACTCTTATGTACTAGTATGATGGCTTTTTAAGATTTATGATATTTAGCTTCCACTTATATTATCATAATTATTATTATATTATTTACATTGAGGTTTAGTAAATCTTACGTGCCCTTAGAATTTATTTTAAGAGTATATAATTATATTGTGACATCAATTGGATCGGGCTCTAGATGAGAGATCACGATAAAAGCTTTGTTGACATTTGACCAATCACCAATGTATTGATTTAATGACCTATTGTTGTTTGGAGATAGAAACCAACTATTTGTGGCAAATTCATTTGATTCTTATTAGAAAAAATTAACTATTGCCTAATGTTGATTTCTTTCTTTTTCAACTAAAATTTAATGTAAAAATAAGGAGCATTATATAAGACTGCAATAGGCACATGCTATGCAAATGTACGAGTGTTTGTAATCAGTGGATGAAAGGAGATTAATGCATAATGTTTTGCATAGAATGCCAATCTTTTTTGTCCTTTTTCTTTTTATCTTTCCTTTCTTTCATGAAAATAAGGACTTTTTTTTGGGTAAAAAAGATAAGCTAAAAGTGCTTGGAAAAAGCAACACCTTTAGCATCAACTTTCAGACTATAACTAACTCATCAGAATGGTGATGACTTCAATGCAAAATATATTGATATAAGCGATAATCTAGACTTTCTTTCTTAACTGAACTCTAAACTTTAAATAGATGCCCTTGATGTTTCCATTTTTAAAGACTATTAGAGATATTTTAGATTCTTGAAAGAACTAGGTTCTTAAATGGGAGTCTAGCATAGGAAGCCTCATAACTAGAAAGTTTAACTTTAAAATGGGTTAGTTAAAGCTATTTGATTGATCCTTCAAGAAACTTCTACTTAGGGTAACATCTTAGAGAACTTCCTAAAATCTCAAACTTACACCCGCTTTCTTTACATTTGCTTCAAGGTAATGTTTGGCTGCCACACTTTCCCAAGAAAAAATGCCTTTTCCGAAGAGATCTTGACTCTCTTCATGTTTGATTGGAGTTTTCAACTTGATCAATAATAGGTTCCATTGTTAAAGCATCCACTTTCCTACCACCGTAGGAAAGGCTACATCCCATGGTATAAATGAAATAGTTCTTTTCTATGGGAAGAACTTTTCTAGAAACTTATTTATCATTTGTCTAATGACACCTAAGTAATATTAGATCATCAACTTTTCCATATCTACACCATACTTGCCCCTAATTTGGCAACCAACGATCATCCAAAGTAACCACCAAAGTAGAATATGATGTGAAAGTGAAACTTGTGCCAAGTCAAGTGAATTATAACCATAAGCTTGCACTAATGAATTAGAAGGGTTTGAAATTGTCCAAAGTGATCTACTTTGACTTCAATCACTTTTGGGCAATTAGGGCTACAAATGACTCAAGTTGCTTATGAATACCTCATATTTGATTTGACTACAAGCTTAGTTCAAGCTTGACTTACTAAATTAATCAAGTTTAGAGCTTGTCTCACAAATTAGCTGATCTAAAATGCTAAAAACTATAAAATTACATAGAGACGTAGATTAGCTTAATAAGAAGCTCCATTCAAGTACTTATTCAAGCTAGGTTGAGCCTGAACAGTTTTTCTTAATCTTCGCTCAAGCTCACCCTAAACGACTTCTTTATAATAAGCTAAGCATGAGCAACCTACTACTCTAATTAATGCAGTTATGCAATCAAATATACCTTAAGGGTATGTTTGGATTGTTGGAGGAGAAGGAAGGGGAAAATAAAGGATGAGGAAAGAAAGGAAGAAGGAAATGGAGGAAAAGATTATTATCTTCTCCTTATTTAGGGGGGAAAGAAGAAAGAAAAGGAATAATTTGTATTCATCTTGCTTGAAGAAAAAAAAACAAGAAAACAAAAAAAGAAAAATATATATTTATAAAATAAATATTTCCTTATTATAATAGAAATTCAAATCAATTTATAAAGACAAAGTTGAAAAGATGAGGTAAAAATTATAAATCCATTCTCCCCCTCTCCTCTATTTCCTTTTCATCCTTTTATTTAGGGGATAAAAAAATTTAACCGTTTGAAGAGAAATAGAGGGAAATGTGTTACCCCTATTTCCCTCCCCCTTCCCCCTCCCTCATCCCATCCTTTCCCCTTCCTTCCAAAAAGATGGTAAGACTCTTCTCCTTCCCCTCTGCTCTTCATCGTTAACCTTCATCTAAATAGACCCTTTAAGTAAAAGCATGAGTAGTACAAAGTTTCCTAAATAATATTCTTTCTCTTTTAAGATAGGGATTAGTCAAATCAAATAATATTTAGGCTAAACTACAGTATGAACCCTTGAACTTAGGGGGTTGTATCACTTTGGTCCCTAAACTTTAAAAGATTGTAAAAGTGATCCTGAACTTTTTTTTTCACTTTGATTCCTATCGTTAAACAAGAGAGACGTCGTTTGATTTTTGTTCCATATAGCAGCACACATGGCATATAGGTGGCAAAATCAAATTTAGAACCTATTATCAACCTATTAACCCATTAACCCAAATCAATAATCCTATAAAAAAAAATCAACCTCCTCTCCCTCCCTTCCCCCCTGTCCCATACATATGTAGCATCCTACGGCTCCCCCACACACACTTGGCATCCAGCGGCTCTCCCGACCCCCCCCCCCGACCCCCCCTCCTTCGTCCTTCGTCCTTCACCCGCTACCTCCTCTATCCACCCCCCTCAAGTCGTGGCCTCCTTCTTCACCTCCGTCCTCATCCATGTTCTCCTCTCTCCCCCCAGCATTTTCCTCCCTCCCCCTCCCCTTATTGAGGTTTAGTGGTTGAACAGCAGGATCTCCTCGCTAAAGAAATACCTGGGCTTTCACCCTTTGTTGCCAATGATCACATTGACACAACGGTAAAGCGCCTATTCCTTCCCACGCACGAACACAGAGAAGAGAGGAAGGAGAGAAGATGAAGACAGAGAGAGAGAGAGAGAGAATTATTCTTGGAAGAAAAGAATCAGTTTTCTATTATTCATCAAACCCTAGAAACAATGATTTAAATACTTGCCCAAATGGGCTTGGTCCGGACTTAACAAAAACTCTCATGGACTAACCCAATGAGATTAAAATAATCTCCAAGCCCATATACACCCGTGACAATTTAATCTCAACCATTTGACCCACACCCAGCCCAATATAAGTTAACACAATCTGGACCTTGATAGTACCATACCAGGCCTAACACCCACATCCTGACCCTGAGTGAGGGATGAAGGAAGGCTCCCCCCCCCCCCCCCCCCCCCCCCAACACCCCCATCTTGACCGTGGGTGAGAGATGGAGGAGGGCTCCCCCCCTAGCGTTCTCCTCCTCTACATAGGGGAAGGAAGGAAAACCCCCCTCCCCAGCGTTCTCCTCCGTCCCTCACCCGCATGGAGGAAGAACGCTAGGGAAGGAGGCTGTAACCCCCAGCTTTAACTATGGACACCTGGCATCTAGGGAGTTCTATTGTCGTTTAGGCTACTGGCATGACGTCTGGGTTCCCGATTTTTACCTGATCCGAAGCGTCACGTGGGAGTTTAAAAGGTGATGGAGGGTGACTCTTTCCTCCATCCCCGCGTGCGTCTTCTCTAGGTAAACCTCATGGCAATGCCATATCGAGAGAGAGAAAGGATGAGAGAGAGAAGGAGGGGAGGTCCGACCGGCCAATGTGGCTGACCATGCCGCTGGCACTGTAACAGGCCACGGCTGATAGAGAGAGAAAAGGGGAGTTTAAGGGAGAAATTGGAGGAAGAGAGGGAGAGTGTGGGGCTGGCCGCGGCGGCAGCCAGCTCCGGTCCGGCCAACGGTGGCCGGGCCGCCTCCAATTGGTCGGCCGTGCTGCCGGCACGGTAAATTCCATGCGGGAAACGAAATAGAGAAAGAGAGAGAGGGAGAGAAATTAGGGAGAGAGAGAAGGAGGGGAGCCGCGGCCGGCTCTGGTCCGGCCAACGGTGGCCGGACCGACTCCAATTTGGTCGGAGTTGACGCCGGCACAGTCTGCGTCGCACGGGAGACGAAAGAGAGAAAGAGAGAGAGGGAGAGAAATTGATGAGAGAGAGGGGGGTGGCCGGCCGCAACTGTGGTCGGCTTCGGTCCGACCAACGACGGTCGGGCCGCCTCCGATTTGGCCAGTGGCGGCCCTGGCCGCCGACTCAACTCAGCCCCTGTTTCGGTTGAAACAGGGGAGCTGGGAGGAAGACGATGAATCGGGCCGGCTGGGCTGCAATTCTGTGGGCCTGTTGGGCCGTTTCTGGGGCCCTTTTGGGCAGGGTTTTGGACCCTATAATGGGCCGGGAAATGGAAAATAAAATTATGGCCAGATTCAGGATGAATTTAGTTTCTTGGGGTAATTTTATTTTCCCATTTGGATAATTTTATTGGGAGATATTCAAGCCCAAAGTCGGGCCCGTGGATTAGTTCGGGTAGAGTTGTAGGAGTCTTTTTATTATTCAGATTTTAGAGATCTAATTATGAAAAATAATTTTGTAGGTGCCCAGTTTTCCAAGTAACTGGTTTATCATTTTGGAGTTGCGTATTGAGGTAAGTAAGCTAAATATAATAATTTTATAAATTATAAATTGTTGTATTTATAGTTTTATGCATGCTTATGAAATGGAGTTTATTGATTATTTTGGAAATTGGTAAACTGTACCATGAGTATTTAATTGAATATTTGCTATAATAGCTGGTATTAATTTGCGAAGTAATGGTTTATTATGCTTATGCCAAATGATATACATGTTTATTTTTAACTTTGCAAAGTAAATTGGTTACATGCAATGATTAAGAATGTACAAACCATTATTTATGTGATATGAAAAGATTATGCTTATGATGATGCATGATGTGTGATATGCATATATAATGATGACCCTAAATTATATTTATATGTATCGCCGCGGTTCTTCTATGATGTGGCATGTGGAGGCCACACACATCTAGAGAATGTGCTCTGTTTGATGATGATATGGCATGTGGAGGCCACACATCTAGAGGATGTGCTCTGATTGGCGATGATATGGCATGTGAAGGCTACACACATCTAGAGGATGTGTGCTGATTGATTATGATGTGGCATGTGGAGGCCACATGCATCTAGAGGATGCGCTATGACTGATGATGATATGGCATATGGAGGCCATGCATCTAGAGGATGTGCTCTAACTGATGATGATATAGCATGTGGAGGCTACACATCTAGAGGATGTGCTATATTACGATGAGGTGACATGTGGAGGCCACACACATCTAAAGGATGTGCGCTGATTGAGGTGTAGCAGGGCCGTGGGACACATAAAATATAATATAAAAATGATCATATAAATAGTGGGTTGTTTACAATGCATTTTCTGGTATTTATTGTATAAGCTTCCAAATTAATTTGAGTGGTGATATGCTTGTTCTAATAGCATGATAAATGCATTTGAAATTGAAGTTTATGAAATTATGACTTGGTAATATCTTGATAAGATATGATGATATATGACTATTTTATATTATTATTATAGGATTACTTATTGAGTGTGAGCTCATGTAAATCTCACAATATTTTTCAGAGCCTTATGATTGAAGATGGATTTATGGGTAGATGGAGCTTTTATATAAATCTGTTTCTTGATATCATTGTAACTCCAGTATTACTTGTGTGTAGGGCTTGTAGCCCAAACTTATATTTATGGTTTGTGTTAAGTTATGGATTTGAATGGCCTAATTATAATTATTGCCTTATATTGATCAATGTGTAAATTTTGGGACGCCTTGCATGCCCGCATGCGGCGGGTTGTCATCTAGCTCAAAAT
This sequence comes from Calamus simplicifolius, assembly GCA_900491605.1. Taxonomy (NCBI): domain Eukaryota; kingdom Viridiplantae; phylum Streptophyta; class Magnoliopsida; order Arecales; family Arecaceae; genus Calamus; species Calamus simplicifolius. The sequence continues at coordinate 94,472 of UESW01004171.1, read as the reverse complement.
TTTGGGTCTGGGGCATGATAGCTTTTGTGGTATCAGAGCCTAGGTTTTGATCTTAGGGACACATACATGATGACACTTTAGGCAAATTAATAGGATGACATTGAGGCAATTATCACGTTATATGAACTTCAACCTTATGTTTTGAAAGCCTGACATGAAAAGTTTACCATAATTTAGGAGATAGGAATGACTCGTCACACTGGAAGCCAACAAAATGATGAAGGTTCCATGTTGGAAATGTCGGTCAACCAGGAGGTCAGGAAGCTACTGGAGGTGCTGCCCCTGTCAATCCAGTCGGGGCTGATCATCAGCGACTCCAGACCGAGATGCTTCAGGTTCTTTCGGCATGGCTTAGTCGATGCGAGACATGCAGCATCAGATCCTGCAAGTTTTATCCACTCAGTCTACCACTTCTGCCCCGCAGACTCAGCCTGCTCCCACTGTTCCGCAGACTCAGCCTGCCCCTACTATTCCATAGACTCAGCTTGTCCCTCCTTCCCCACAAATTCAGTCATCTGTACCTACTCTATCCATACCATTGACCCAGCCTACTCCACCTCAACCCTGGGTAGGGATTGGCCGTAGCTTTACCGATTTTAAAAGTTTGTCCCTGCCCCTTTCTCTGGATCCACCAACCCTGTTGACGCTGAGCAGTGGGTGCGAGACATGGAGAAGGCTTTTACGGCCATGGTAGTCAGGAGATGAGTGGATCAGATTTGCCACCTATCTTCTTCAGGGAGAAGCTTATGATTGGTGGTTAGTGGAGGAGCAGCGTCGGGGTGGTCAGGTTATTTCTTGGGGAGAGTTTAAGGAGGTATTTTTCGACAAATACTTTCCAGGAGTGTGCAGAGGCGGATGGAAACAGAATTTCTTAAATTGGAGCAAAGGAATCTGTCTGTGGCCCAGTATGAAGCTAAATTCACCAGGTTGGCCCGTTTTGCTCCAAGTATTGTGACAAATGAAATGGCCAAGATCACCAGATTCACTGAGGGACTGCGACCCAGACTGATGCAGGCAGTCAATGCATTCGAGCTACATTCTTATAGTGTTGTGGTGAATAAGGCCTTAGTGATTGAGAGGGATATGAATACAGTTCAGAGGGATTGAGAGCAGCAGAGGAAGAGGAAAGGGTCTACTTTGGTCTACCCCCAGCTCAAGCCAAGAAGAAAGGTGCACATCAGGCCCCAGCAGGACAAAGGAATAGGGAGACTCACTGCCACCACTGTGGGTATTTCCACTCAGAAGACCTTGCCGCGGTGGGCCGGGTGCCTGCTTCCTTTGTGGAAAGACTGACCATAAGATTGCCACCTGTCCCCTTCGGAAAAATCAGCAGCCCTCTTCCAGTCAAGGGATGAGTTAGCAGCATCAGCAGCAGCCACCGAGGACCCAGGGAAGGGTCTTCACTCTCACTCAGTAGGATGCTGCCGCCTCTAATTCTGTGGTGACAGGTAAACCATTTAATTTGATATCTAGTATTACATTCTTATCTAGTGCAATGCATTGATAGTTAATTATAACATTAGGTTAAATATTTGATGTTAAAACAAATTTCACTTATGTTCAGGAATGATTAAAGTAGGCACTACTTATGCTCAAACTTTAATTGATCCGGGTGCCACGCATTCTTTCATATCTGACACTATCTTGACAAGAATGCATCATTGACCCGTTCCTCTAGAGCAAAGTTGCATATTGCTTTTCCAAATGGAGATATTATGAGGGTTGACACAGTTTGCAAATCTGTTCGATTGTTATGGAGATAGGAAGTTAAATGCTGATCTAATTGTTCTTCCACTAAAGTTCTTTGATGTTATCCTTGGAATGGATTGGTTGGCCTCTTACCATGCTTTAGTAGACTGCTTCGGGAAGATTGTCAACTTCAAAATTCTAAGTCAGCCTGAGTTCAGTTTTACTGGTGGTCAGAAACAACTAGCCTCAGTGTTCATATCAGCTGCAGGCTGGAAAGTATTGATGAATGGTGGTCAAGGATTTCTTGCTGTAGTCAAGGATCTTCAGAAGGAGGAGACCAAGTTGGAGGATATTCCCGTTGCTCGAGAATTCCTTGATGTCTTCCCTAAAGATTGACTAATTTGCCCCTGATCGGGAGGTTGAGTTCTCTATTGATTTAGTTCCTGGAACTGGACCTATATCAAGGCCCCTTACCGTATGGCCCCGGCTGAGCTAAAAGAATTGAAGGATCAATTGCAGGAGCTCTTGATCGAGGATTTATCAGACCCAGTGTTTCTCCTTGGGGTGCTCCAGTTCTATTTGTTAAGAAGAAGGATGGCAGTCTTCGGCTCTGCATTGATTACCGAGAAATCAATAAGGTAACAGTGCGGAATAAGTACCCTCTGCCAGGATTGATGACTTGTTTGATCAACTCCAAGGAGCCCGGATATTCTCAAAGATTGATCTTAGGTCAGGGTACCATCAACTCAAAGTCAAAGAGGGGGATGTGCCTAAGACAGCATTCAGAACCAGATATGGCCACTATGAGTTCTTGGTGATGCCGTTTGGGTTAACTAATGCCCCGGCAGCATTCATGGACTTAATGAACAGAATTTTTAAGCCATATCTTGGATCAGTTTGTGGTGGTTTTCATTGATGATATTCTGATATATCCAAGAGCCATAAGGAGCATGAGACCACCTGAGGATTGTGCTACAGATTCTTCGGGAGAAGAAGCTTTATGCCAAGCTGCAGAAGTGTGAGTTTTGGTTGGATCAAGTCTCTTTCTTGGGTCATATAATCTCTAAAGATGGCATATCTGTGGACCCGAAAAAGATTGAAGCTATCATTAGCTGGAGCCGACCTTCCAATGTGGCAGAAGTCAGAAGTTTCTTGGGGCTTAGCTGGTTATTACGTAAATTTGTGGAGGACTTCTCTCGCATTGCTCTACCCCTAACTCGCTTAACCCAAAAGCGAGTGAAGTTTGACTGGACAGAGGAGTGTGAGAAAAGTTTCCAGGAGTTAAAGCAACGCCTGGTGTCAGCTCCCATTCTTGTTCTTCCGAAGGATCTGAAGGGATTTACTCTATATACTGATGCCTCTCGGAAAGGATTGGGATGTGTTTGATGCAGAATGGAAAGGTGATAGCTTATGCCTCCAGACAACTGAAACCTTATGAGCAGAATTATCCTACTCATGATCTGGAATTGGCTGCTGTGGTTTTTGCTTTGAAGATTTGGCGGCATTATCTATATGGAGTGTCGTGTGATGTGTATACAGATCATAAGAGTCTAAAATACATCTTCACACAGAAGGAGCTGAATTTAGGCAGAGGAGGTGGTTGGAACTATTGAAGGATTATGACCTGAATCTACAGTATCATCCTGGGAAGGCCAATGTAGTAGCTGATGCCTTGAGCAGAAAATCCTCTTCTGAGTTAGCTGCTATGATTACTCCCAGCCTCACATATTGAGAGATCTGAGAAGTGGGAGGTTGGTCTGAGAGTTCAGCAGTCTGATGGACTTGTTGCAGCACTTGTACTCCAGCCGACCTTAGTTGACAGAATCAAGTCCTCCCAGATGAAGATCCAGATCTACAAAGGATTAAAGAAGTGTACAGTCAGGAGTTCAGAATGAATTTTATATAATGGATGATGGATCCCTGAAATTTGAAGGAAGACTTTGTGTGCCAAACATTGAAGAGCTAAAGGCTGAAATTTTGAAAGAGGCTCACTACTCTCCTATACTGTGCATCCAGGTGGCACTAGATGTACAGAGACTTAAAGGAAAATTTTTGGTGGAAAGGCATGAAGAGGGAGATTGCTCAGTATGTGGCCAAGTGCTTGGTGTGTCAGCGAGTGAAGGCCGAGCATCAAAGGCCTGCGGGACCTCTTCAGTCTCTGATGATTCCACAGTGGAAATGGGAAAAGATTACAATGGACTTTGTGACTGGTCTGCCCAAAACTCTAGGAGTAATGATGCAGTTTGGGTCATTGTGGACAGACTAACAAAATCAGCTCATTTCCTACCTTTCAGAGTTGGGGTCTCTAGTGAAAGATTGGCTAATTTGTATATTGAGCAGATCGTGAGACTCCATGGTGTTCCGGTATCTATTGTATCAGATAGAGATACCAGGTTTGTGTCCCAGTTTTGGAAGAGTCTTCATAAGGCCATGGGAACCAAATTAAACTTCAGTACAGCCTATCATCCCCAGTCAGATGGACAATCAGAGAGGACCATACAGATTCTGGAGGACATGTTGCGAGCCTGTGTGATGGACTTGGGTGGAGCTTGGGATAACCACTTACCTTTGGTGGAGTTTGCATATAATAATAGTTACCAAGCCAGCATCCAGATGGCTCCATTTGAAGCTCTGTATGGTAGGAGGTGCAGATCTCCTATATGTTGGGATGACGTGGGGGAAAGGAAATTGCTAGGCCCTGAGCTGATTCAGCAAACAGTAGATAAGGTGCATTTGATCAGGGAGCGTCTTCGTACAGCTCAGAGCAGGCAAAGAGCTATGCTGATGTCAGAAGAAGGGAATTGGAATTCCAGGTTGGGGATCATGTCTTCTTAAGGGTATCACCAACCAAAGATGTGATGAGATTTGGGATTAAAGGAAAGCTGAGTCCACGTTATATTGGACCTTTTGAGATCTTGAGCAGAGTTGGAGAGGTTGCTTACAGCCTGGCACTGCCTCCGATTCTATCTGGGGTACACAATGTTTTCATGTATCTATGTTGAGGAAGTATATCTCTGACCCCAGCCATGTCATAGCATATGAGCCTATACAGTTGAAGAAAGATTTATCATATGAAGAGCATCCTGTGCGTATCGTGGACCGCAAAGATCAGGTTCTGAGGGCGTACCATTCCCTATGTCAAGGTGCAATGGAGTAATCATTCTGAGAGAGAGGCTACTTGGGAACTTGAGGAAGAAATGAAAGAAAAGTATCCACAATTATTTGCAGGTTAAATTCTCTATTCAAGATTGTTGATTGATCATATTTGAATTTATAGTATATTTGAAGTATGTCAATTTCGAGGACGAAATTTTTATAAGGGGGGGAGAATGTAACCCCCAGCTTTAATATGGACACCTGGCATCTAGGGAGTCTGTTGTCGTTAGGCTACTAGCAGACGTCTGGGTTCCCAATTTTTACCTGACCGAAGCGTCACGTGGGAGTTTAAAAGGTGATGAGGGTGACTCTCCTCCATCCCTGTGCGTCTTCTCCAGGTAATCCTCCTGGCCATGCCAGATCGGGAGAGAGAAAGGATGAGAGAGAGAAGGAGGGAGGTCCGGCCGGCCAAGGTGGCCGACCGTGCCGCTGGCGTGTAACAGGCCGGGCTGATAGAGAGAGAAAGGGAGTTTAAGGATGAAATTGGAGGAAGAGAGGGAGAGAGGGCTGGCTGCGCGGCAGCCGGCTCCGTCGGCCAACGTGGCCGGGCCGCCTCCAATTGGTCGGCCGTGCTGCCGGCACGATAAATTCCACCGGGAAACGAAACAGAGAAAGAGAGAGAGGGAGAGAAATTGGAGAGAGAGAGGGAGGGAGGCGCCGGCCGGCTCTAGTCCGGCCAACGGTGGCCGGACCGACTCCAATTTGGCCGGAGTTGACCCGGCACAGTCTGCGTCGCGGGAGACGAAGAGAGAAAGAGAAAGAGGGAGAGAAATTGATGAGAGAGAGGGGGGGTGGCCGGCCGCGGCGGCGGCCGGCTTCGGTCCGACCAACGATGGTCAGGCCGCCTCCGATTTGGCCGGCGGCGGCCCTGGCCACCGGCTCAACTCAGCCCCTGTTTCGGTTGAAACAGGGAGCTGGGAGGAAGACGATGAATCGGGCCGGCTGGGCTGCGATTCTGTGGGCCTGTTGGGCCGTTCTGGGGCCCTTTTTGGGCAGGGTTTTGGACCCTATAATGGGACAGAAATAGAAAATAAAATTATGGCCAAATTCAGGATGAATTCTAGTTTCTTGGGGTAATTTTATTTTCCCATTTGGACGCTTTATTGGGAGATATTCAAGCCCAAAGTTGGGCCCATGGATTAGTTCGGGTAGAGTTGTAGGAATCTTTTTATTATTCAGATTTTAGAGATCTAATTATGAAAAATAATTCTGTAGGTGCACAGTTGTCCAAGTAGCTGGTTTATCATTTTGGAGTTGCGTATTGAGGTAAGTAAGCCAAATATAATAATTTTATAAATTATAAATTGTTGTATTTATAGTTTTATGCATGCTTATGAAATTGAGTTTATTGATTATTTTGGAAATTGGTAAACTGTACCATGAGTATTTAATTGAATATTTGCTACAATAGCTGGTATTAATTTGTGAAGTAATGGTTTATTATGCTTATGCCAAATATGATATACATGTTTATTTTTAACTTTGCAAAGTAAATGGTTACATGCAATGATTAAGAATGTACAAATCACTGTTTAAGTGATATGAAAAGATTATGCTTATGATGATGCATGATGTGTGATATGCATATAATGATGACCCTGAATTATATTTATATGTGTCGCTGCGGTTCTCCTATGATGTGGCATGTGGAGGCCACACACATCTAGAGGATGTGCTCTGTTTGATGATGATATGGCATGTGGAGGCCACACATCTAGAGGATGTGCTTTGATTGGCGATGATATGGCATGTGGAGGCCACACGCATCTAGAGGATGTGTGCTGATTGATTATGAGGTGGCATGTGGAGGCCACACGCATTTAGAGGATGCGCTATGACTGATGATGATATGGCATGTGGAGCCATGCATCTAGAGGATGTGCTTTGACTGATGATGATATGGCATATGGAGGCCACACATATAGAGGATGTGCTCTGATTGGCGATGATATGGCATGTGGAGGCCACACGCATCTAGAGGATGTGTGTTGATTGATTATGAGGTGGCATGTGGAGGCCACACGCATTTAGAGGATGCGCTATGACTGATGATGATATGGCATATGGAGGCCACGCATCTAGAGGATGTGCGATGATATATGGCATGTGGAGGCCACACATCTAGATGATGTGCTATGATTGACGATGAGGTGGCATGTGGAGGCCACACACATCTAGAGGATGTGCGCTGATTGAGGTGTAGCAGGGCCATGGGACACATAAAATATATAAAAATGATCATAAAACAGTAGGTTGTTTACAATGCATTTTCTGGTATTTACTGTATAAGCTTCCAATTAATTTGAGTGGTGATATGCTGTTCTGATAGCATGATAAATGCATTTGAAATTAGAAGTTTATGAAATTATGACTTGGTAATATCTTGATAAGATATGATGATATATGACTATTTATATTATTATTATAGGCTTACTTATTGAGTGTGAGCTCATGTAAATCTCACAATGTTTTTCAGAGCCTCAGGATTGAAGATAGATTTATGGGGTAGATGGAGCTTTTATATAAATCAGTTTATTGATATCATTGTAACCCCAGTATTACTTGTGTGTAAGGCTTATAGCCCAAACTTATATTTATGGTTTGTGTTAAGTTATGGATTTGAATGGCCTAATTATAATTATGCCTTATATTGATCAATGTGTAAATGTCGGGACGCCTTGCATGCCCGGCATGCTGTGGGTTGTCATCTTAGCTCAAAATTTTGGGTGTGGGGCGTGACAGAGGTCCTTCCTCTATCCCTCACCCATGGCTAGGATAAAGGAGGGGGCCGAGGGAGGAGAACACTAAGGAAAAGAGGAGAAGTGAGTGAGGAATGGAGGAGGGGGGAGGGAAGGAAGCCATGGCCGAGGGAAGGGAGGTGGACGGAGGGGGCCACAAGGGAAGGAAGGAGCTGCTGGATGCCACATGTGTGTGGGGAGAGGAAGAGTTTTTTTTTTTTAGGATTATTAAATATTAAATTAATTGGTTAACGGAATAATAATAAGTTTAAATTTAATTTTACCACCTGTATGCCACATGGAACAAAATCAAATGGTTTCTCTTCTGTTTAACTGTAGGGATTGAAACAAAAAAGAAAGTTTATGATCACTTTATAACTTTTGAAGTTTAGAAAACAAAGTAACACAACCCTCTAAGTTTAAGAATCAATATTATAATTTAGCCTAATATTTAAATAAAATTTAAGCCTTTTAATATTATATACACATAAGATCTATCACAATCAATATGGAACTAAATATACACCAAAACAAACTCTCATATACTTCCTTAGGTATTGGCATCTTTGCTTGACTATAAGTATAAATTTTAATCAAAAATTAAATTTAATTCAATCCAATTCGCAAATATTATGGGTTCATTCACGGTTTTGCTTGATTTACATAAGCGCCATTGATCGGATCTACTTTGATATTTTTATAACATAAATCTTATCCCAAAATATCTATCGAACAACATCATTTGGACTCATTAATTAAGTACCCAAAATTTAATATATTTAATATGAAGCTAAATACATGCCTCTCATCTTGCATACTAAATATGTATAAAAGAAAAAAAGAACAAATACGTTCGTGTCTTGCTAAGTGTAGCAGTATCAAAGTTAAAACTTCCATTGTAGGCAATTTCTTTCAAAAGCAAAATAATGGTAATGATAATCTAATGTTAAGATTTTTTTAATTTACAAACTCATGAAAAAAAAAAAAAAAGTTTTCCACATGTAGATCTTTATCACACTTCTCTTCCCATGATGTATGATATTTATGCAACCTTTACGAAGGGAGAGGAAAAGGAACCAGATCTCTGGTTTGATACCAGTAGCCTTTGTGAAATCTGGAACCAAGAGGCAGCTTTCCTCAAAGTAAGAAGCCTTCTCCGTTTAACGTAAGTCTAATTGCAAAATATTGTAGACAAAATCTAAAATCAATTACCCCACAAAATTCTAACATTTAACTAAAAGAGCATATAGCTCTTAGCTTTCCTAAAGCAGCATAACTCTAGAAATTGGTGAATTTAATCGCAATATTGACCAATAAACTTTGATTTTTCGGCAGTTGCATCACTTCCATTGGCAAACCTTTCCAGTTCTAGATGATCATCAGCGAGCATATAGCAGTGGACTTGAACCAAAAATCACAAATGTTGACTCAGTTGCACAAAGACTAGATCAAAGTTGATAGATCAAAGTTGACTCAGCACAATTTTCTCCCATTCCCTCAAAAAGAAAATAATGCCAACTTTATTCAGCATCCGACGGCAATTAAGCCTTGTACATAACACATGAAAACTAAAACGCAACAACAAACACTTCTCAATTTGCTCCAAAACCAAGCACTCAACAACACCAATGGCGCAAACAAGAATTCAGAAAGCAAGATTTCCCTACTAAATCTCGTAAACTAAACAAATGGAAAGCAGAACTCGAGCTGCCTAAGATCCAGACTACTTGGGGCATTGGATGCAGCCTATCATCCATCAACATGCAGCGGAACAGACTTTGCCTGAAATGAGATAAAGAAAGAAAGCAGATTATTAGAAAGAACACACAGCAAATCTCTCAAGCATCAAGTAGACTCGTCGATGAATGCAACCTACCAAGTTGCGGTACTTGAGGGCATAGAACATCTCAAGGTAACGACGGGTCTCACGCCTATCCAGATTGGAGACATACTTCCAGAAGCCATAGACACCAGATAAAGTCATCAGCCTCTCAGAATAGAGCTTCCAGGTATACCTGCATTGATTCAAAAGAAGAGCACAAAAAACAGATCAAATCTGGAATCTTCCACGCAAAGCTCCTTCAATTCATAAAAGAGTGTGTTGCTAAGAAGACATCATGCTATGCTTGCTTACTTCTCTTCGATGCGCAGCAGCCCTCCTTGTGAGATTTTGCTCCACTGGGTTGGGTCTTCCTTGCACTTCTCAAAGAAGTTTACAAGCAGCTCAGCAGCTTTGTCACCCTGGTAAGGATCAATGTGGAAGCCAGAAACCCCATGCACTATAATCTCCGCAGGTCCTCCATGGCAGGTTGCAAATGTGGGCAGTCCACAGGTCATGGATTCGACAACAGTGAGCCCAAAAGCTTCATAGAAGGCAGGCTAAGAAAAGAAAAACAAAGAAAAAGTGAGTAAAATCATCATCAACCTGGTAATATTTTATCAAATGTTAACAGAAGCATCATGTTTTTTATACTTGAGAAGATAAGAATACCTGCACGAAAACTCCTTTGGTATCACAAATGTATCGATAAAGCTCACCATTGCGAACACGGTTCATCTGAGCAGAGATCCATCTGATGTGACCAACCAAATTGTACTGTTCGATAAGACTGTACATCTTCTTCATCTCTGCTTGTTCTTCAAGATCTTTGGATTCTTTTCCATGGTCTCCAGCAACCACCACAAGGTTGACCAGTTCCCTCAAACGGGGATTCCTGCCAAACAGCTCGACAAGACCAGTTATGTTCTTTACTCGGTCCAGCCTTGCCATGGAGAAAATAATGGGTTTGTTTCTGTCCTTCAAAACAACCTGCAAGAACCTCAGAGTCAACAACGGCACTGAACCACAATAAAGAGAGAGAAAAAGATAGAATAGATAGGCTCTCACTTGTGGTCGGAATTCTCAACAGCACTGTAAAGTAGCTCCTCAATCTCTGGATGGAGGGAAGTGAGCTTTTGTGCTGCTCTGTGTATGGGAAGTAGATGGACATGTCAGCTCCGGGAGACACAATGTTGAATTTTGGATCAAAGACATCAATTCCATGCACCACACGGTAGAGCCCGGGGAGAGTGAAGGCAGTGTGAGATTCATACTGTCCTACAGTGTCCTTGCTGAAACAACAGAACATAAACAGAAGCCAGTCAGGTATTGGTGGTAATCTTTACGTCTTAATATGAATAAAAATTCAGCGCATTATTTCACTATTGGCATGAGTAATAACCTTCCAGCAATCTCCTGGAAGGTACTAGTGACGATGAAGTCCGCATGGTTCATTGCAATTAAGTCAGCCGTGAACTGGCACGAGAAGTGATACTGGTTCTCAAACTTTTTCCAATATATATGAATTTGGATATTTTGTTTTCTCCAGGGCATGGGCAATGGTGCACTACACATGGAAGAAAGATTATTAAATTCATATAAGAAAATTAACAACTTTTAAGAGAGAGCCAAGGGTGAATCCCAAGGGTGAATAATGCTTCGCATCAAACCTGGGTGACTCCAAGTCTATGTGCCAACAAAGAAAGCTACTAGATTTCCATCACTATAGTTTCCAATTATCAGGTCCGGCTTGGCTTGCAGTTCTCCTGTTAGTTCATGTGCAACATCTACAGCATAAAGGAAAACATTATAAATTTACTTTAACAACTTCAGTGCAGCAAAGAAGATTTTTATACAGACAGGTGGTGAAAGGGAATCAAGCAGAGGAGAAGCTTAGAAAGATTGGATGTAAGATTTACCTCAGCATAGGTCTCCAGGTAAGGCCATACTTCAAAACGTGAGATCCATTTTCGTATAATCCCATTCTCGGTTCTAAATGGAACACGGAGGATATGTGTGTGCTCTGTTCCAAGGACCTTCTCGAGACGCTGGCCACAAGTGGTGCCTACTGCATCAGGTAGCAGTCTGGTCACCTGCAGCAAATCACAATGTAGTCTCAGGAGAAAACCATTACAAGTGTGGACATATTCATACTGTCACTAGATTGATACCATGATATTCTCCATCATTTCTTTAGACTAGAAATAATCACTGAACATTAAAAGAAAGATATCAGATGTCAAATTGAACTTACAATGAGAATGCGAGGTGTGATATCGAGACCTTGCATCTTTTTCTTTGTAGCATCTCATTCTCCAAAGCGCGAACTTGATCCAAAATGTAAACAACCTGCAAATTAAGATTTAAAGTATGTTATGTTAAGGAAGTGCAGTCTACATGTTTCTAAATCAATTTCATTTTCAACTTATACCTGGCCACCAGTGTCGGGATACCCTAAGACATTAGCTTGGGCAAAGTAACCGTGAGGAGAAAGGATGACAACATTAAACACCATTGGAACTGTTCCAAGGAAGTTCTCCAAGGTACACGGATCAGGTGCCTCCAGAAGATCCAGGAGGAGATGGATAGTCTCATGGCAACGCTGAGCGGTGTCACCCCAGCCCTTGTCTAAACCAAGCTCTTGAAATCTAAGGTTGTGCAAATGGGAAACAATGTGAGCAGCTCTGACAACTTAACAAACTTTGCACTGTATAAGAATCTCTGGCTAACATACTTTGGTTTCATCAAACAATCAGAAAAAGACATCAGAGAGTTTACCTGTGGTTGAATTCTGAATTTGGGGTGTCTGATGGATACCCAACAAATGTCCTCTGCCTCCTTAGTGCAGCTTGGAGAGCACTAAGGCTGTGAATTCTATCATTAAGCATCATAGACTGCATGGCATAACACTAACATTAGCAAAGAACTTAAAACTAGTTAGACACAAATAAAAATTTCAACAACCTTTATGATTTATACAATATAAACACTATTATAATAGAAGTATGGAACTTAAATTAGTCAGAAACATCTTAAGATTTCAATAACTCAGATAATTTATATAACATGATCGTATAATGAAACTGAGTGCCGAACAGCAAATTGGCCTTTTGAGTCAGGATTCTCTGTTGTCTGCTCTAAATCATGAACTAGGATAATTTGATAGGAAAATCTCTGATTTGCTAGCCTTTCGCTTTCCTCCACCGCTGCAGAGTAAAGTGAGCTACTGAATGTGAAAAGAGAATTGGATATTGATTTTTTTTTTTTCTTTTTTTTTTTTTTTTTTTTTTTTTTGCCACATTCATTGGTAAGAAAGTTTTGTTGGCATTTTAACCAGCCACTAGCAAGTTAACATTATCTACTGCTGCTAAATTTATCTAATTAGAAGAAACAACAGTTCATATGGGATTATTCCTTTGCAACTTAAATCTAAAAGAAAAACAACAAATTGTAATAAATATTTGATTGATCAGCCTAAATACTTTTGCATTGGATCAAATTCTCAATATCCTATCCCTTATTCAGGTTACTCACATCATTAGCAGGTCTTCTTATCATGTTTCATTTCCAAATTCCTAAAGGGCAAAAAACTTACAAAAGGAGAGATCCATTAATTGAACTTTAGAAAATGAAAGATACCAGACAAATGTATAAACAGCTGTAGAAAAAAATACCGTCCCCTTGTAGTTATGTGCCCGGAGAAAATTAAGCAGTGGGTACATGCTTTCTTTGTCATGGAACAACTTCGAGGAAAGATGACGATTGAGAAACTGCACTCCATTGCCAATGGATTTTGAAAGCGAGGGACGAGGAAAAGAAGCATTGAAGGGCTCAAAATCCAATTCCAGCACAAAGTTATTTTGGCTACTGAAGGAGGAAAAGGAAAAGTAGAGCAATATGTTACTTGACTAAAATTTTACATCTTAAGAAAAATATTAGTTCTATCATGGAGAAATTAAGGAAATCTATTTGATTTGTATCTCCAACCTTCCATCCACAAGTTCTTCCTTGAACTGCAAGTACTCGGGCACAGTCAACTCTTCCACAGCAAGCTCGCTGACATTGACCCTTACATACTCCCAGACACCGGGCCTGGGGCGAATCGCAAGAGCAACCCATGGAGGCAAAACAATTGCTTCCTGCATCACAAACCATACAAGATATCATGAAGAAGATTTTAGAATTTAAAACATTATGTGGTGTAGTAAGTTGCAACTGTACCATACCTGCGCAGCTTTCAGAACATCCTCAAAGACCCCATCCTTCAGCTTTTCTCTATCCGCTTCGGGTATTACAGCTTTCGTACTCAGCTAACAGTTGATGGGGTAGCAGCATTCCTTTTCCCTGGTTAACAAACCTGCAAAGAAAGAATGGTCAGAAAACCCATCAGCAACCCTTATAAACTGACAAATGTGTACCTAAAGCATATATATCACCAGAAAACCAGTAAGTGCTCCCAGCGATCCAGAACAAAATCATGCAATCAAAAGGACATGAGTTAATTATGGAGTAATCCGATGCTGCAAACAATTGAAGTTATGATACCAGGAAGAGATAACTTTTGAAAAAGAAGATTAGCAACAAGGTGATAAGTTCACTGTTTTGGGCATTCAACATTAAAAGCCTAGAAATCTATGTCCTTATAATAGTTTGAGCACTAACTTGATATCCATCAAGTAAAGTCTAATCTAGCTTGACAAGAAACAATTGAAGCAAACATTATCAATTTGAAAATTTCCACAGGAATTATAGAACACAAAGGGTGATGGAAACAACCTTGAGAAGAGGGCCACCAACTCATTCGGATGGGCAGATAGAGTGTCGCCAAGGCGCTCCCGCACACTATGAAGGCGACTCAACGTAGGGGTTGCCATGGCTTCTCTTGCTTTCCTCTTCAAGCCTCAAAAAGCCTCAGAAAGCCTCAGACTACAGCATAACAAAACAGAAAAGAGCAACCAAAACCTATCAGAAACAACTGGAAACAAAACAACTAGCAAAAGAGTTTGAGAGAGATGACTAGAAAATCGAAGTAAGACCATCTAGAAACCCGAAAGTCTAAATTTCCACTTCCACCAGCCAAAAATTTTGACATTAAAGCGCCAAAGACATGCCAAACTTGCAAATTGACCATCATGGCTTAAAAAGTTAAAAAAACATAAATGCAAGCTTAGAAGAGTAACCTTTTTCATTAACAAAATAGAAAATGGAAGGGGCAATCCCAAGAAAGTGAAGGGAAAAAAAAAGATGAAGAACATACACATAAATAAATTAAAAGGCAAAATTGCATTAAAAAAATATAAAAAAACCAAGGTCAATGCTAAGTCCCAGAACAGAGAACAGCGCAGATCTCAGAAAAATTAGATCTAGAAGAGAGCTAATGGTAAAAATAAAAACTGAGATAATTACATATGGATACGAACAGGGGAAATAAGGTTCAGTTAAAATAAATTCTCTTCTTTTCTCACCATTGCTGACAATGCTTTCAATACAAATAGATAGAGTTTTAAACTACCGCCAATTAATACTAAGAGGTTGGTTCCAGGAAACAACAGGAGTCAAGGTCAGAGAGGGCGACGAAGGGAAGGTGGTCGAAGCCAAACCGCGTGTTCTGACACAAACAAGCTACGCCGCATTCGAAACTCGAGATAAACGAAAGCTTCCAAACTAAGAGCTATCAAAGTTACTTTGCATTCACCGATCTCCATGGAAAAAGGTTTCAAGGCGACAAAAATTTAAACTTTTTGAACTGTAATTAATAGAGAGAAGACGAAAACAAAGGAAACCCGTATACTTGTCCATTAGGCAAAATGGTGACGTGAGGAAGGGGAAGAAAATTTTGCCTCAGCTCAAGGAAAGGCTAATTTTTTAAAAGAAATTATATGGTATTTGGAAAAGGAAAAGGGATAAATATTTAGAGAAAGAAAAGGGAAAAGCCAATGCTTACAATAGAAAACATTTAAAACTGCAGAAAATTATAATTATTTCCTCATGATTTGCAGAAACTTAGAAACTTTTTACTATTAAATTGAAGAAACTTAAACTTTTCTCTGAAAATTCACAGCAGTTTCATGATGAGAATTGAAGAACAGAAGAAATTGCAGACGGTTGCAACTAAATTGACAGCATAAATATGATTTTAGTTCAGTGTTATCCCAAAACTAGAGATTTGGAGAAACAAAGGAAGAGATCATTGTTTAGAAGAGAAGAACTCCAATCAAGGAAACACAGGAAGTTTGAAGAGAATAAATAGTCAAGAAGAGCTCAGATCTCCCGCCAAATTATAATATTTTGCCGAAATTTTAATAAATTCCTCGCAAGATCTCGGCTTATTTAAACGAAGTTGGTAGAAAAAATATATGTAGCAAAACGTTAATACTCTGAGAGGATTTTGCTTAAAAATGAGAAGCAAGCTAAAGCTTTTCAGCAACACTGCAACAGTCGACCGAAGCTTCTCCATTTACTGAGGGCAAGCATGAGTTTCCTACATTCGACTACTGAACTCCGATATTTTAGTGAATATCTTGCAAGTTTATGCCGTGACTGAACGAAAGCTACACTGTTCTTTGAGCAAAAGGTTAGATGTTTCCCTAACAAATGTCTAAAAAAAATAAAACTGCGTACGATCTACTAGGAGAGCTCTTTTCCAAGCAAACAAGATCCATAGAGCGAAGAAACTCGAGATTTTTAAACAGGTTTTGGAGCAAAAACCTTGTTTTTGGCCGTAATCGAACCAACCTACGCGAACAAGAACAGTTCTGTTTCATAAAACGAGATTAATATTCAGTCCGAGATCAAGTCGAAAACTTTCGCCAGATCAGAAGGGGAAAAAAAAATATACAAACACTTCTTGGCCGTCATCGAACCATACTACTCGAGCCTCAAAAATTTTCAGCAGATCAGAGAAAGAAACGAAGATTTTTGCTGCAATCAAAACCAAACTACTACAAAAACAACAGCGCTATGTTTCATGAGAACAAGATCTAGTATTCGAGATAAGATCTTTCATCAGATCTTGGAAAACAACAGAGTTCCTTCACCGAAATCGAACCGAACTATATACTTGAAAAGAAGCAGCTCTTTTCCAGGCAAACAACATCGGCAAAAAAGACAGGAGATGAGATGAAAGAAAGATTTTTTTTTTTTTTTTTTTTTTTGCCGCTACTTAACCAAGCTACTCGAAAAGAACGTCTCTTTCTCGTGAACACAAGATCAACACGAAAGAAACAAAATTTTCACAATATTCGCCAGATTTGAACAGAAGCAGTGTTATCCCGTGGAAATCGGGCAGAACCTCCCCGTAATTGCACAAAACTACTCGACACCCCGAAGCCCAAAAGACCAGCACTTCCCTACAAGCAGAGAGACCCTTACCTTTCCGAGAGACCCCAATGGCGCCCCTACCCCGGAAAGAGAGAAGAAGAGGAAGACGCAAAAGAAAAGAAACGAAACAACGAAACAGAAAACGGATCAAGAAAACGGAGTGACGGAGTTGGGAACGAAGGCTGAGGGAAGTGCTCCCCTGCGTCCCCCTTTTACCCGAAAATGGGATCCACCTTCGGTGGTGGTGACCGCTCTCCTTTGAGTCCTCTCCCCCTCTCTCTCTCTCTTTTCTCCAACCGGTCTCGGGCACAGCTGCCGGTTTTGGTTGGTCATCGCTGTCCGGATTCGATAACCAGCTTCCCTATTTTCCGAAAGTACACCCTCTCTGCGCTTTCCTCTCAGCTAAGCTCCAGAGGACTCTAACACTCCTGCAAGGATGGAGCGCATTCATATCACATTTTGTTTTATGGTGCACTTTTATTTTTAAAAAATTTAAAAGTTTCGGGTTCGGATTTCGTAGGTTGGAAGCGAGCGGTGCCTGCTGGACCTCTTTAACTTCTTTTTGCTGAAAATATACGCTTTTTTTTTTTTTTTTTAGTGGTTCCGACAACCGACGTTTTTCTCCCTTTTCCACGGTCGAGTTCTTGACAGCCTGGCGAGTCGTCGGTCGTCATTCGGTTTTCTCAAGTGAAATTACATTTTCACCCCTGCTTCCATGAAAATTTTGAAGGAGAAGCCTTTTGTACCCGATCGGTGCGGCAAATTTTAGATGAGCTGCATCGCTTTTATTAGTTCATATTAATTCTATATAAATTAATAAAATAAAATAATAATAAATAATCTTAAATTTTAAACATAATATGATATGCATTGATATTTTATTTAATTTTTTTAAAAAAAATTATATATATAAATAATTTTATAATTTTATAATTATAATATAATATTTATAATTAGATGTCATAATTTTTTAAAATTTTTTAAATAAATATCGTAATTTTATAATTAAAATATCATAATTTTATAAATAAAAATATTAATTTTTTATGATGTTATAATTTTATAAATAAATATTATAACTTTTTTTGGATTAAGACATCGTAAAGCTTTATTTTTGAATGAATATCATAATTACAATATTATAAATTTATATCGTAATTTTTTTTAAAAATTTATTAAAATTATTTATAATTAAAAAATAAATATTAAATTTTGATTTTGCTAATGCTGTATGAATTAATATATTTTATAAGACCATCCATGATAAGGATGATCATAGCAAACACTTCAAAAACATGTGCTAGTAGAGTAACAAGAGATTGAAGCATGCACGGTTCATTGTATGGAATAAAAGCAATGAAACATTAGTCTCTATGTACATTTTTAATCATCAAGATATATATTGGGGTTAGGGGTTTAATTTGGGTCGGATTTAATCCGAATCTGACTTATCGAATCTGATTTATAGCGGTGTTTAAACTCATATTTGTCCAACCCGAACCTGAAAGACCCAATTTAACCCAGTTCGATTTGCAATTGATCCATATTATGGTTGACCGCAATCCGAATCCGAGATAACCCGAACTCGAGGGTTATCCGAACGGGGATAGTTTATCGGCACCAGATTTTTTGGGCATTGAAGGCGCCAATCAGATCGGACGAGATGGCCAATTTGAGAGCGAGAAGGGCAAGACCGTCGATCGTAGGCGAAAAAAAGACAAACATAAAAGAGGATCACCTATACATTTCGTTTTACTTCCTGCCTTCTCCTCTTTTTTATTTACGGTACCATCTTCTCTTCTTTTTTTCAGTGTTTGGCAAGGGATTTTATTTTTTCGCCTTTAGATCTATAATTCGATGTTTATTTCTTTGAAAAAAGTATTTTTTTTTTTCCTCAGCAACCCGAATTTCAATCCGAAACTCAACCCGAATCCGATTTTTAAAAATAGGGTTAGAATTGAGGTTTTACGAATAAAGTTAGGGTTAGGGCTAGGGTTGTCATTTTATAAATAGGATTAGGGTTAGGGTTAAGAAAAACTCAAGTTTCGTGAGCCTGAGTTGCATTCCTAATTAGGATTGACTGTCCTTTACAATGTTAATATTAAATTAATATTGCAAACCGGTCATCTTATTTTATTATTAATCTTATCATTAGATGATATTAATTTGTCATTAACAAATATTACATGTAATAATTCCGTGACGTCGAAAATGTCCAACCTCCTTCCCTCCCGCGAGCCCACACCTCACCTGTCCTTGGGTGTGACACACCCTGCCCACCAACATGATGGACGGCTCTGATCTCCGTCCAGCTTCGAAAACTCGCCGACGACCCAGATCCAACCGTTGCCCGTTCCCACGGGACCACCACTGGCGTCTCCAAAGCCCAAACCCAAGCGCCGAAGTGCCGGCGCCACGGAATCGGCGCTCGCGGAAAATCGCCTCGCCCGAATCCGATACATCGCAGTGGGTTTCGGATCCGAAGGAAATGGATCCGGGTTCGTAGTACCGTACCGTCCGGGTGGCTCCGTTCTGAGCTGGCGCGCACGGAGATGTGCTCCGGGTTCCGGGGGGCCCTCCCGATGAATCCATTGGCGGATCCTGGGGCCCACGATTCTCAAAGCACGGCTCACGTGCTCTGCCCCCGTCTGCACTGACCCGCGGAGCACACACCGTCTTAAAATAATCCACCTCTCCAATGCACTGAGTGTGTTTTAAATTTTAAAAATAAAAATGAGATGAAAACATATAAACTTATTCTGTTAAATCTAAATTTAAAAGTTATGATACTTTTATTTTTACGTATCGTTACCAGCATTAGAATCCAACAAGGCATAAAATAAATATAACACACAGACACACATCTAAAGAAAAAATAATTTCTGAATTTTCAAAAAATTCCAAGTGATTTGAAATTATAATTTTAAAAATAATTTTTTTAAATAAAAGTTATTATAGAGATGTTTTTATTCTTCTATTTATATATATAATTGAATATATATATAAAATTAATTTCCTAATCGAAATCATTGAGCATGTAACTTAATGTGGCGTTTTAAATAGAAAATAAGAAAAATAATTACAAATTACAATTATAAAAATATTTTTTACAAGAGAATGAAATGATATTTATTGTTACAATTTTATTCATATTTTTGTATTCTAATTAATCATACAAAGATTAGTAATAATGAATTGTAAATGATTGTAGTAGTTGAAGGTGTCAACCACATGCAAGCATGATGTTAGTAGCCATAAATATGGTATAAATGGTGATGAAAATAGTGACAAAATAAAAGTGATATTATATTGTATTTATTTTGCATTAAGTGAATTATGATCAAAACAATACATTTTAAAGTTTTTGAATTGAGCAATTATTTACAGTTGGATGTCCCTTTCTTTCTCTCAAATATATATATATATATATATCTTTTATTACACCATCCCGCTTGCTGGAATTTAAGCCGTTCAAATGGAATTTTTTCAGCTTCGTTTTAAAATTATGTCACACGAGAGTGCTCTAGTTTTTGTTCTTTTCAATCATGTCCAAAGGATTTTGAGTTTGTTTGCTTTAAATAAGGAAAGAGAATACAATTGAGTCATGAAACATTGAAAGTGAAGCCAAAGGCCTAGAGTATTGGATGGTTGTGTCATGAAGTAGTTTTATTTATTAATCAACCATTTGCGGTTTTTTTTTTTAAGTAAAAAGGTCAATTCAATTGGTGTGGCAACTTCACTGCAATAAAATGTTCAGTTTTAATCATAGTTATCGAACCAATTGAACCGATTGAACTGGACCCATAAATGAAATCGGCCGATTCTAACTTAAAATCGAATATATAAATGATTTAAAATAATTTAATCAATCCATTCGATTTATTCATGAACCGATCAACTCAACCTGAACCGAATGAAATCATAGATTTTATTATCATGTTAATCTTAAAATTTTTATTAAATATTAATTTATTAATATAAATATATTTTATATTAATGTAATTAATTGATGATTCAATCAGTGACCCAATGGTTGAACCAGTGATCCGATGATCTAAGCCCTTGGTCGGATCAATGTTCGGATCGGATCGGACTTGACACTATGGTTTTAATAACAAAAGAGAAAAAAATTGTAAAAAAAAATGTTAGCCATAGGGTCATCGGTTTAATTCATAAAGTACGATTAAAAACTAAAAATAATTATCACTTTTTTCATTAGATTTCTGCAATGAGTTATTTTTTTAAAATTAAATGTCTTAAATTTCTTTTACAACCTTTTTCATTTAATTTTTAATTGTTAATTTATTTTTATTTTTTAATATATCAAATAACTTGTGCATATTAATATATTTTTAAAATAATGTACCTATGAAGTACAGAAACAACATTATATGTGACTTATTCTTTGAAATATCTAATTTTTTTATTCATCTCGATTCTTATTAAATAAAAAACGATAAAAATCTCTTCTTTTTCTAGTAATTTATGAGAATATACATATATAAAGATATCCCATGCGATGTCATGTAATAATATTCAAGCTCTCTTTTATTTTCTTCCATTGATGCTAAATATATTTTTTAAACAAAAAAATAGAATTTTAAAGCATAATTATATTATCAATACTCTCTTTTTTATATATAGAATAATAAGAAATTGAAAATTGTAACATCAAATCAGGTGTATCAAATGTCTCAAATATAAATAAATAATTGTTTACAAAAAAAAAAATTAAAGTATATGATGTTTTTCAACACATTAATATTTTCAAGTACGTTTCGTCTGTAAATTATCTATTATTATTTTTAAGATAAATATTTATGTTTTATTATATAAATTCATATTCATGAAATGAGCATGAATCTTTTATTATACTTAGCAGTTTTTAAAGCTCCATTCAACGCACATGAAAATTTAAAACATCATGCATTAATTAAACTTAATTAATGTTTAATATTCTAATGTAATAATTACATGTTGATAAACGATAAGAATTAAGGTATATATATTTTTATATATATTTCTCGAGAACATCACCATCGATAAGCGAACAAATAATCTCTTCAGATCAAATAATCTCTTCAGACCGCTTAGACGGTAGCAGTGGTTGGGATTCCTTCACACATCGAATAATTCTAAGGTTAATTCTTGGGATCTGAAATATCGATACCGAAAGGACTAAGATTTTTTCTAATCTTTCTGTTCTGACTGCTAGTATTTTCGAATGAAATACTGTTCTGACTACTAGTTTTTTCGAATGAAATATTGTTATGACTGCTAGTATTATCGAATGAAATACTGAAGGAGCTAAGATTTCTTCTAGTTTTTTTATTCTATTCTATTCTATTCTGACTAGTATTTTTGAACGAAGAATAATACGTAAATCCTGCATCATGCATGAAATAAATCTTGATAAAAATGAAGCCGTATAGGACCTAGGCAAAGCCCTTCTTCTTCTTCTCTTTTTATATTAAATAATAATAATAAATAATTTCTTCAGAGATCATCGGGAATATCTTATTCTGGGGAGAGCACCGGAGGAACGGCCAAGGAAGGACAGGAGTACACGACCGGCTGAAGGCCCCGGCGCCGCTTGAACCGTTCAGCAGGGGAGGGGGGGGGGGGGGAGGCCCCACCACGTTGCTGGAATTGGACGGAAAGGGTTGCAATTATTCCACGGCCCAGTCGTCAGAAGCACCCTCTAAAATCCATCAAGCGATGGGCCCCGCTGACCCAACCCTCTGGCTCCGGTACGGTCCCTTTTCCAATGGATAAAATATAGCCAACATCTTTTTTATCCTTATCCAAAGCCTACCGAGGGTGGTGCCGAGACGGGGGATACTTAGCTCGGCTGCATCCTGGATGGTGTACCCATCCATGAACGCCACCCATCCCACCACAAGTTGAGACCTTTTTTTTTTTTTTTTTACCCCTCATCGCATCATGGCCCATTTTTGTTTGTACGAATAATTATACTAATTTAATGCAAGTTAATCCGATAGATTAAAAAATAAAATTTATATAAATATAATTGGACAAACATCTTTTTATTTTTAAATTTAAATTTAAAATAATAATTAATAGAGGCTACTATCGAATCAGCTATAAAGTTGAATTTTTGATAGATATGATGGATTTGTACTATGTGAACATTCTGAATAATAGATCAAATATCATAAAGTAAAAGATCGAGTGAAACATGATCGTCGAAGCCATTGGATGACAATAAAAGAGCCATCCTTAATGAAAAAGCTATGAGCATGAAAGATAAAATAGCATAAAAAAATATCTACCAAAGCTTCAAAAGATTGGGCTACGGAGTAGCCAATGTAATTTTTTTTCAATATAAAATTAAAAAATATAAGACATTACAAAATCTATATTGCTTTTTGGTTGCCTTTTGATGCCTCCGTAAATAATGATAATTTTAAAAATATATAAATATTATATAAGAATATATATAAGTAGTGTGTAATAAACTTAAATGGTTAAAGTTGAACACTGTTTTTTTTTTGAAATAAATTATATGATGATTGAACTCCAATAATTTAACTATTAAATTATATCTAGTTAAAAATAAAGGATTATTAATTATGTTTGAAATAAAGTCAATATAAAAAAATAAAAAATATTATAAAAGTAATAAAATTAGTTAATATTTTGTTAGTTATAATATTTTTAATTCTATTATATTACTATTTTTTATGAAAAAATTAATCTTACACCAAACATCCGATAAATTAATCTCATACCAAATGCATATTGTGGATTAATTAGGCTCTTTGTTCCTAAGATCAATAAGCACTTGAAATAAAA
This sequence comes from Calamus simplicifolius, assembly GCA_900491605.1. Lineage (NCBI taxonomy): Eukaryota > Viridiplantae > Streptophyta > Magnoliopsida > Arecales > Arecaceae > Calamus > Calamus simplicifolius. Next base: position 70,934 of record UESW01004171.1, on the reverse strand, counting down.
GTATCTCATTGATGGGAGTGTTGGGAGGAAATTTCATCTTCAGTTGGTGGGAATATCACTTGCTGCAACGCTCTAGGATGATGCATGGTTTCATGGATGCTATTATCTTGGCATGGGCGAGGTTGATGAGGGATCTAATTATATATATATATATATATATATATATATATATAATTTAATATAAATAATTCAAATAGATTAGAATATAATATTTACTTAGTATTAAAAAATATGAATTATTCGATTTTATATTCAAAATTTAACGTGATAATTATAAAAATTATTATTTAATTAATTATAAAATTAGTTTATGATAAATACGAACTTTTCAAAGAATAAACCAAATAGCCGTTCTTTCTTTGCTGGTGAATCTAAGTCGACGGTCCTGAGAGTTGGTGGCGGGTAGATCTGATAACCTGATGGCATCCAAGCAACTAAGCCGACCTGTCGGAGTGAATGCTTATCCGATGGGGATTTAACGCATCGACGACGTACGACGCTTGAGAAGGACGGGGACTCTGAAAGCCCATGACCACCTGCCAGCTCGCACGTGCCGGATCTGATTAGTTGAAGAGATTAGCCACGTGGATGAAACAAGCCTAGTTTGATACCCGTGACCCAGCTTTCTTTTTCATCTCCTATGACAAAGGAAGAGAGAAAAAAAAAAAATTTGCCATGCGATGGCATGTCCATTTCTCATACGTGTCACATGCCGTAAAATGGACAATTTCTTTTTTAAATTATTAATTTATTTATTTTACCTAAGAGCTGGTCGAGACATGATCGGGGACCGCCACCACACTGATAGGAGCCTTACCGAACTTCGGGGATCGCCGTCGAGCCACTTTGCCAGGAGTTAACCATCCCTCAGACGGATGGCCAGGCCTCAAAGAGACGGCAGAGAGAGGATCAGTAGGGAGGATCCCATGAAGAATGCGAAGTGTTCTTCCGCACCAAACCAGAGGGTCTCCGATGGCGGATGGCCGACATTCAAGGGTCAAATTTAGGACCAACCGAAGGCAACTCTGGATCAGAAGTCAGGGAAGACATTAAACAGGGGCTAGAAAGATGAATCGATCCATAGCTAGGGCATATACCTTTCAAGGTGCTCAAATTGGAACTGCTGCAAGAAGGGAGAACCCAAGCCCTGAACCCTGACACCCGGCTAGAGAGGGCATCGGAGATCTACACAAACACACACTCTAACAAATCCCCCCTGGACAGCAACCGAGTAGCAGAGTCGGCGAATACAAACTAACCGCCAGCGCCAAAATAGCACCCATCACAGCATCATTCCAGAACTCCACTAGAAGAGAGGGCAGACGCACCCAGAGGAGGACCGAGGACACAGCACCATAGCCGAAACAAACTCCGGACGCCAACCCTTAGTGGCAACAGGCTGATCGTTGACCACCTACGGACGGTCGAGCACCATCTCCTTCGCATCAGAGTCATCGAAATTGAATATATGGCAGCGATGAGCGAGACTAAGTGGTTGGATATCGTCGGATACGCCCACTCGTCGGAATTCCCTGATGAAAGCGTCAGGCGGAACCCAACGATGAAAGGTGCGAGCCAAGATGGCCTTCTTCTTCTAACAAGCGCTAGCCACCTCCAACGTTGCAGCAGGGATTTGGACAACATCAGGGAAGCAACCCTCTAGCTCGATCACCTCTGCCGATGATGGGGAAGAAGAGACCCAGATAAAGTCAGACGCCTGCCCCCTATTCCATGCCTTCCAAGCATCAGAAGCCCCATCCGCTGCCATTAGAGCAGAAGAAGCAGCCATGGCAAACAGCTGGAGGAAAGACTATCGGGATCAACCAGACATGCCGAAGATCAAGCAGCCCTACACTGGGAGCATGAATCTTAAAGCAGAGCTAAGCCAAACATGCCGAAGATAGCGGTGCACATTTAACCCAGGTCAAGCATTCAACCTGCCTTAAACTAGGTTACATTATCTATTTAATATAATGATAGAATTCAAATCTAGGTTTTAGCCCCTCGGTTGATAAATTTTTGAGTTAATATGTGATTGGCTCAATTTAATTGCTATAAATTATTTTTGAATATATTAAATATATCTTATCCTTAATTTTTTGTTGTTATAATTTAGTTTTCAGTGAAAATAAAAATATAAATAAAAAGATAATAAAAATTACAAGTCAATAAACATCAACAAGTAGAAAATTTAGTTATTTAGAACCAATTATTCAGTAAAAGGTGAAATAAGCGAAGATGTGAATTATAAAGTCAAAGCAGAATGGATTGAGTGAAGGAATGCTTCGAAAGTATTGTATAATTCATGCATTCTATTAAATTAAAAGAAAAATTCTATAAAACCACCATTAGGCCAGCTACCTTATATGGAATAGAGTGTTGAGTAATACCGAAACAATATGCGAATAAATTAAGTGTAACAGAAATGTGTATATTAAGATGGATACATGGTAAAACTTTAAAAATAATATTAAAAATAAACATATACGAGAAACTATAAGAATAGCTTCAATTAAAAATAAAATAAGAAAAAGTTGATTACAGTGATTTGGACATATACAATAAGATCTTTAAATGCTCTAGTTAGAATGAGTGATTTTTTAACAGTCTATGATACCGGTAAAAACAGAGATAGATCTAAATTAATATGAATAAAAATAATTTAAAAAAATATAATTATTTATAATTTAAGTATCGATTTAGTCTTAAATAAAGTAGAATATAAAAAATATATTCGTATAGCCAATCCTATATATATATAAAAAAAAAGGCTTCGATAAGTTGAGTTTAGTTGGGTTTCAGATGTATTGCATTACAGACGCGTTAGTTGAAATCGGTAGACCAATTGACAAAATGAGATACCAACTAGATCTAGCTAGCTTTAAAATGGCTCGGGCTTATTAAAAGTATATTTTAGCCTTGAAAAAAAAGAAGAAGAAAATCTAGCTTGATCCATCCTGCCTCGAATCTATCAAAGACAGTGATTTAATTTATTGCAAGTTGGCTAAGTATTAGGTAGGAGAGGTGGACGGACCTGCGGGCGGTTTCGTTGCTTTATATGATAGTTGGTACGCTGGTTTATTTTGGACGGCTTAGGTCTTTACGTGAAAACTAACCATTCTCCTATGGTCATTAGTGTTTGTTTTTGCCGTCCATCAACCATTATATCCAAGATGATCTGCTTTAAAGTAATCGTTCTGATCTGTGGATCATACACCAAACACATCACCAGAGACTTCTTCAACGGATGGATTATGCTTTCAATATGATGCCTCCTGAGTACTTCTTCGCATGTTCTTCCAAAAGGTACACAGTGTGGTTTAATACTTTAATTTAATTTAAGCCAGTGGCACATGCATGGGACTTGGGACTGCTAGTTTATAACCATTGTGTGGATAAGAGAGCTTCTTAACGCTCGTTGCGGATGATGAGAGGCTGAGAGCTTCCAGGAGATATATTATAAGGTTGGTGCCCTCGCTTGCCAGCGGTTGCATGTTAGGTGGGGAGCAAAAGTCTCCGTCTTTTGTTGGAAGGTGACGAGCGAGATGGGACGGTCCGTGGGATAATCGCCGTAAAAAACTGGCACAAAAGATTGATGCTAATGGCGTTATCGTTTTGAGTTTGCACTGGAAATTAATATTAGCTTTCGTTGTGCTGCTTGCTGCGTGAGGTGACGGCTTTTGGCTTATTTTATGCGTGGATGGAAGAAATCTCCAAACATCGATGGAGCCGAAGGTACCCAGCACCCCTCCGTTGGTGCCATCGTTGAAATTTTTCTTATATTAATTTATACAGCATAGTGACGTCGAAGGTAACAGTGGGCACTGCCGAAATTTCATAGGAGATTTTGGTTTGCTGCCGCATTCTCCTTAATATATATATAATATGGATGCCCCTTCCTAATAGTTTCATATTAAAAAAATTAAATTAATTAAGTGATTAATCGGTTAAACAAAAGGACAAGGCATCAATTGAATCTTTTTTTTGATTGTAATGACCCAAGTTGGTATGGACCTGTCTGTCTTGCTTCTTGTAATGAAACGGACCCGTGGATCCAGGTCGTTATAATATGTATCAGAGCCTCGCACCAGTCGAAAGTACAGGAGCTAAGTGCTACACAGGGCAAAGTGCTACATCTATGAAGGATGAGAGCCACCTCTTGAACCTATGGGAGCCACTTCTAGAATCCTGCTTGCCTGGTGATTGTGATCAATTGCCTCTGGCGATGAGAACGTTGCCTCTATAAGGGAGGTAGATTGTGATGCCCCTCCTAATAGTCCCACATTGGAAAATTAGAATTGGTTGAGTGGTTTATAACCGGTTAAGTAAGAAGGACAAGGCATGGATCCCTTTTTGGATTGTGATGGCTTAAGTTGGTGTTGATCTTATCCATCTTACTTTCTTATAATGAAATGGCCCGTGAGCCCGAGTCTTACATACATATAAATTAAAAATAAATATTAATTTAGATAATTTTTTACCGCAACCTCTTGTTCACTTCTGTCATCCAAGCATCTTTCAAGCTCTTTTGCTATGATCTCTTTGTTTGTGTTATACTTAAACTAAAATGTAATACTATATGAGTTAGCATGAATATAATATAAATATAATTTATAAATTATGTTAAATTGATATGATACAATTCGTTTAAAATAAATAGACATAACTTGCTTAAAATTTATTTAATATGAATTAACATGTTTTAACAACATAAAACTAATCATTTTTTTAATAATCACTAAGTACTTGTTATAAAAAATAAATGAGAAGAATAAATATTATTAATTAAATGAGTTTTGATCATGTTATTTTTGGATTAACAGGCTAGTATATGATATGATACAATTATTATTTATATAATTATGTTGATGTGATTGCAATATAAATTTATTTAAATTAATTTATTTTATATTAAATTTGAGCTATGCTTGTATGTTATTTTTAATTTTGTCATCATCGTTGAGTTGGTAATGACATCCACTGTACCCATTAAATAGAAGCAATCCATTGACAAATCCTCAACATTCTGTCCTCTCCCTAGCATGACCCACTTGGTAGTCTTTGGCTCTCGACCTAACTTCAAGACATATTCCTACCGAATTTTTCCTCATTTGTGCTCTGTAGTCTTGTTCTATCGCCGCTATTCCTCGTTTGTACTCTATATACTTGTTTTATTGCCGCATTCTCAAGAGGGAGGTGCCAACCTCACTGTCTCCATTCCCAATATGGCGGAAATTCCAAGACTTCAACGTTGGCCAAACATGTCATACGAATTTATATAAATATTTGCGGTTTTCTTGGTATATAATTAATGTATGATCAAATAAATATTAGCACGGATAATTTTTTATCATCATCTATAGTTCTGCCATCTAAACTCCCTCCAAGCTCTTGTGTCATGATCCTGATGTTTGCACCTTTAGCATGCCTGTTGCATTCATAATCATATTGTTCGCTAATGTTTATAATCCATTTTTTTTTTTCATTATAGATGGACAATCGCATTGATTTAGGGTGAGTCAAATTTGATATGTCAAAATATAAAATTTGTATAAGAACAAACGGATAAGGATCTTGCAGCTTTTAACTCCAAAAATCAGAATGGTTGGCTACTTTGGCAGCGACTGTCTGCCGTAGCATTGGCTTCCCTATAGATATGCCGAATTTGGACGCAGTGAACGCCCTGCATAAGAGAATGAATATCATAAATCAAGAGGTTGGCAAACACATGATCGCAGTGATCCTTGCGAAGCCAGCGAATCACTGTAATAGCATCCCCTCAATAATAAGACAACGAGCGCTAAGGCTGAATGGCAGAGAAAATACCAACCCAAGCGCATACAGTTTCACTAGAGGCACCGAGGAGTCAATATGGCTGAATCCATCAGCAGCCAACATCGCACCATTCGACCCTAATCATAAAACCTGAGACAGCAGCTCTACAACAAACAGTCCCATCAAAGTTGATTTTGATAGACCCTAGAGGTGGGGGCTTCAAGAAAAAAAATCGTACGCCGATGCGCTGCTGAGACAGCATGGAATCCCAGGGGCTAGGGCTATCAGTATAAGAATAGTACGATAGGAAGTGTACTCAGCTGATAAGGAGAAGGCTGTCCTGACAACCCTATGTGAAGGAGCAGACTCATCAGTAAACACAAGCCGGTTCTGGAATAACCATACATGATAAGCAATGTAAGCCCTCGTCGTAACCTTCTGAAGATGCCCGTCCCCAAGTTTCGTCTGATCAAGCAAAGGAAGGAGAGAGAATAAGAAGCAGCACCAACATCCTAAGATCGTTTACCAGTAATCCGCTAGATCTGTCTAGCTTTGGAGCAGGTGAAAATAGCAGGGTCAACCGTCTCCTTCTCAGTACCACATGCGGGCACATAGGTGGGATCCCCAAACCTCACCCAGAGAGCACAGAACAGGTAGGAAGACAATTTCGTGCAACCTTCCAAACAAAAAGACGGACCCTAGGATCAATGGGAGATGCCAGATCCAAGCTACATCCAGCAGCTGCTATGACTATGATCTATAAACCCTGAGAGGTCCCTGATAGGAGCATAGAACAGGCCAAACAGGATCGCCATCAAACCCTAGTGTCGGGAGTGTGATCCGGGATAAGAGAATAGAAAGAATGCGACGATGAAGATCGTCCCCAAAGAATCTGGACAGCAAAGGGGTATCCCAGGTAGAATGATTCTGAGCAGTAAGATCAATAACTCTCATCCCACTAGGAATGGCAGTGCTGACAAAGATGGCCATCGGAACAAGGGGAGATCAGCAATCCACGTATCCCGAACAACATCCACTGAGGCTCCATCACCAATCAACCACGATATGCTATTCAGATAGCCGAAGCATGTCGGCATACCTCTTTTTAGAAGAAAGAATGCCCCCGAAAAGGCTGTAGATCAGCAGAAGAAATTCAGCCACCATATTTGGCAAGCATAATGAACTCCACATACTGTGTGGATCAAGCAGAACCGAGTGGCATGCCTAGCAATCAACGCCTCCCTCCTAACTGGATCCCAAGCCCTCCCTTAGGAATCAGCAAGCAAACAATATCCCAAGCTAATAGATGAACACCATGTCCATCCTGCTTCGAGGCCCAGAGGAAGTCCCGGAAGTATCTCTAATCCTCCTTAAGTAAGTCAAGGGACGACAACATTAGATAACAGATAGAGAGCAAGAGAGGAGAGCACCGAACGTAAAAGAGCAATTCTCGCCATCATAGAAAGCACAGTAACCTGCCACCCGTCCAGCTAATCTTAGACCCGCCTTTCTAGTGTTGGAATTGTGTCCTAAAGCCAATCAATTAACATGTAGATGATTATGCAAGTTGTAAATGTATATAAATTATAAATTAATAAAATTTGTAGTTTATTACATCGCATCTTCCTGAAATAAATTCTTTTGTGATGGAGTCCTTAGAACCATAATCTATTCAATAAAGAGAGGGTTTATCGAGTGGTTCTTAAAATAGTCGCGATCAAATGATATATAATTACAGGACAACTATGTATCAAGTAAAGGTCGTTATATGTCATATGGGTTGGTTGTCCTCTTTACCAAGGAGTATGGTGACACTAATATAACATGCATGTGAAGTGTATGACATTTCACTGAATATGACCAATCTGCGAACACTCTTCTGCCAAGAAGTGTTCGCAAAGGGATATGGATATAAGTGTCCCTCTGACCTGAGATCATCATGGTAGCTTGCTAGCAACCTATTGTATTTGATATCGGATTACATGGATTTCTAATCCAATGACAGAAGGTTTCTGGGTGCAGTAAAGTACTTGTGGAGCAATGAATGAATCAAGATGGGATTGACCCCTCCAAATAGTTTGGAATAAATATCTCATTGTATTTCAATTTAGCAAAACCTTGGCCAGGGTAGTCCCTGTGAGGAGTCACAGGACTTATGAAGATTAAGACACTTTATGGATGAATGATTAAGGGTTGACAGTTAAAACCTAAGTCGTTCTGAGCATTGAGGGTCAAAGGATAATTTATATGGTAACCATATGCCAGAGGTTCTTGATTGTTTGCTCTGCAACCTTCGGCCTATCCGGACGTCGGGTGTCATTGCTAGATGGCGACTTCGATTAGTATTGGAATTGTTTCAGTGCTACCGGTTAGTGTTCGAACCTATGGAGTCACACGCCATGGGGGATTCTACCTGACTGGATGATTGAGAAACTAAATGTTAGTAAATTAATTAAAGGATTAAATTGGCAATACGATTGCTGGCTAGCTAAATTTGATTGAGCTATAAATATCTTGGTCAAATCAATAGGATTGGTTTGGACTCAAATTTAGGTAAGCCTAATATTAACATCCTTACCGTTTAAATTCGAATTATGAATTGGAATTTCAAACTAATTTTAATTTCAAGTTTAAAGATTGAATTTTGAATTCAAAACTTTAAGTCTGAATTTAAAATGGATGTTAATGATCTCTCCCTAATTACCCCTCATTTTTTAACTTCTAACCTTTTCGGTTTTTAACTGGAAAAGGAGATAAAAGAGTTTCTTCTGAAGATGAAGATGAAGGATTTTTCTTATCTTTTAAGAAACGTTGAAAAAGAAAACGACAGGGAGATGAGAAGTTTTTAGGGTGAAAAGGATTCTGGCTATAAAACCTGGAGGTAAAATGTTTCCTCGACACATACATCCTTTTGATAATTCCATGAGCACCTTGGTGTAAAAGAGAAGAAATCTCATAGTCAAAGCCTAGAAGAGGAGCTAGCACTCTGAAGAGGCTGGTCAGGACCAGAGCCCCGGTGTGGATCATCTGTAGAGGCCATATACCTTTGTGTGGCTAGCAGAAGTACTATCTACCACCGCCTTCTACTGCTGCGTGAGTGATTAAGCATCAAAAGGTAAAAGATTCAATATTTATCGGTGACTTAGATGAGATTTAAGGCACTAGGCAACATATATAGATATGATCTATGTTATTGTTTTTTTTTATTATATAGATTTGATCTATGTATTAGATCTTTTATACTTATATATATTGATCCTATTGTAGGCTGATATTTGATTAGATCCAATATCTTATTGCTTTTGTTGCATGTTTATTTTACAAAATGTCAAAATGTATTTCTGTTTATTTTTGTCGCCTACAAAAGCTTTTCTAACATATAGGTCATAAAAGTCAGAGATCCTTGGCCTTTTCCCAGTTATAGGTATCTCCGATAAGATAGCCAGTCAGCCTGCACAGAGATGCCCATGATCTGCAAGATAAGCCCCCTCAAGGTCGTAGCCAATCTCGGGCTAAAACAAATTAAGGATTTACTCAGATTAACTTTTTGTCCAGAGGCCAGGCAGTAAGACTGAAGAATAGTGGGAAGAGTGGTAGCATTACTCATGGTAACCCTTCCTGCGAGAATGCAGTCATCAGCAAATAGCAAGTAGGACAACGAGGGCCCCTGAGGGCCAGCCCTATAGGAAAAAGAGAAGAACCCTGTTGAGCCTGATGCAGAGCTCGAGATAAAGCATCAGCTGAGAGGACAAACAGAAACGGGGAAAGAGGGCAACCCTGTCTCAATCCAACCAGAGTGAAAGTAATCAGTCTAGGCCCCATTAATAAGGATAGAGAAGGATGGTCGGTGAACGTAGGCCATGATCCAGTCAATAAATAGCTCGTGAAACCCAAACTCATGAAGAGTACGTTCAGGAACTCCTAACACACTCTATCATAAGCTCTCTCCATGTCCAGCTTAACGGCCATAAGACACTAACTGCCAACGGCTCTCTTAAGATCATACATGAATTTCTGAGCTAACAGAGTATTATCAGTGATACTGCGCCCTCTGAGAAAAGCCTTCTGCTTCGGAGAAATGAGGCGAGGGATAACCATACGCATCCGAGAAACCAAGAGTCGAGCACTGACCTTATATAAGGTAGTACATAGATTGATAGGCCGGTAGTGCCGAGGAATGGAAGCATCCGGCCATTTAGGCACCAGGGTGATGAAAGTTCGATTCCAATAAGAGGGAATCACTTTCAACTGAAAGACGAGCTAGATCGCCTACACTACATCCTGGCCCAGAATACCCCAATAGTGAGAAAAGAAGAAAGGAGGAAATCCATTAGGCCCAGGGGCTTTATCAGCACCAAGATAGTATAAGGCCATCTGAATATCCTTAGCAGTAATCGACAGGATAAGAAGGTCATTTTCCACATCAGTGACTCTATTGGGGGACAGAATATGGTAGACAGGGAGACCATCACCAGTGTGCTCAGTCCATCTAGTCTTAAAGAAATAAACAGCTGATCCCTGATCATCTGGACATCCTTATGGAGCTGTCCCTCATCATCAGCTAAACACCGGATGCGGTTATCCACTGACATTTTAGAGTGGTCTGGTGAAAGAATCTAGTGTTACCGTCCCCTTCTTGAATCCACTGGACCCAAGATCTTTGTCTCTAAAAAGTCTCCTGCTGCATCAGAAGGGAGTGGTAGAGCGCCAAAACTGGAACAGAGGAATGAAAGATCATAATCTGATAGAAAGCCCTCCTAGTCCTCTTTGGCCCGAAGAGTACTAATATTAGATACAACTTGCTCAACTTGCCTTACAATGTCCCCCACCTCATCTCTATTCCATCTAGAGAGACGATATCTGGCCAGAACCAGGCGCCTAGATAACCTATAAATAGCATTCCCTCTGACAAGAATTCTCCAAACCTGAGAGATGATGATCCGAGCAGCAAAATAGGATGTCCAAAACTTCTCAAATCTGAACTGCCTGCTTCGTTGAACAGTAACATCAGTAGAAATGAGAATAGGACAGTGATCTGAGGCAATTCTGGACAAGTGAGTCACAGTGACAGTAGGGTAAAGCTGAAGCCAGCTAAAAGTGGCCAAGGCCCTGTCCAATCTTTCCTAGACTCTAGTCGAATCCTGCCGATTGTTACACCAAGTGAATTGAGTCCCCTGGAACCCCAATCCAAAAGACCAGCATAAGATATAAAAGTCCTGAACTCAGTACGACCAGCAGAACCAACAGCTTGCCTACCCCCTTTCTTCTCAGAGGCCTCCACGATATAGTTGAAGTCACCAGCAACAAGGGAGGGAAAACCCTGCTAAGAAGAGACTGAAGCTCATCCCAAAGAACTCGATGCTCTTGATAGTCTATATTGGCATAAACACCCGATATAAGCCAAGGAATAGAGCTACCCTTGGATATAACCATAGCAACTTGCTGGCCACAACGATGAAAACATCCACTCTAATATTGTTGTTCCTCCATAGTACTAAAATACCATCGGAGAGACCAACAGACTCAACAACATAAGACTCCCAAGATCTGGACATCAGTCTACAGAATTGAGCTAGACTGGCCCTAGATAGCTGCAAAAGCCTCCCAAATGAGGAGCGAAATGATGGTTTTAATGCTCCTCTCACATTCCAGATACGTAGCTTCATTCTGAGGCTTGATTGGGGGGAACCCCGATCTTTACCCCTGGCATCTTCTCATCACATTCCCAAGGACCCTTAACACTGTAGTCAACATTCAGGGATGAGTCCATTACCTCAATGGTAACTGTCGGTTGGATGGCCTGCTTCAACAGCAGCATAGCAGACTCATGGGTGCAACCCACCTTCTGGATCGGATGAGTGGTAACTTATCCAATCCCCAGATCGGGCCCGACCTTGCAGCGGGACTTTTTGGTCCCTGGCCCAGACAGAATATCCGACCCTCGGGAAGGATCTGAGGAAGTCAAAAAGGTAAAGGATGCATGCCCACTGCCTTTGATTGCGAGAGGGGCCTTCCTTTTGCTTTAGAGGATCTAGAAGGCACTCTCTGTGTTGTAGGCTCCATAGGGCGGGCCCGCTTAGATGGACCCGAATTGGATTCCTTGCGGGATTTCGGGCTCTCTGACCCTTTCCCAAAGCTCAAATTATTAAAAGGATTGGCCTCACTACTTTCAGACAGAAAGCCAGCAGTCTTCAGGTTATCCATAGTATCAACCGACACGCTATCCATAGCCTGGCACGCAGAGGGGGAACAAGCTATTGTCTCAGTCATTAGCCCAGCCGAGGAGGAGGAGGACAAACTGATGCAGGGCGATATTCAAAACGCCTGCAACTCAAGAACGATCTAATCTGCGAGAAAAGAATTCGTCCAGGTTTGGTTTGAATCTTGACAAGAAAAGGGGAAAATTTCGAATTTTGATCACTCACAATCCGAAATTTAAAGGAAGAGCAATTGAATTTTCAATTCAATTGTTTTGAATCAGAAAAAAAAAAGAAAACATTCATCTCCATTCAAGAAAAAAAAAGGAAATCTAAAATAGCGTCTTTCTTCTCTGCCTCTGACGGCCGCCCAAAACCAACCTAAATAAAAGAGATAAACCCTAACATCATAAGTTTAGTTAAAAATTACAACTATGCCATTAAAAACGAAAAGGCCCAAAACTCCTATCAGACCCGGATGGCCAAAATCCACAGCAGCTCATCGCCAAAGGCGATGACTTTGAATCAGCAGTCCGTTTCCATGTGACCAGCCAAGTTTGGGCCCAGTCCGACACAGAAAATTTTAAGCCCGTTTGTTCTGCAACCTCTTGACCTTCGTAGATTATCTGGTGTGGTCTTCCCTGACGTGGCCTGCTGACTCTGGGATGCTGGTACAGGAACATCCAAGGACTGGTTCGACTGACCCGAACTCTGGTCCGAACTGATGTCCTCATCACTCTCCCCTTCCTCTGAAAAGCTTGACCTCAAGCTCGAATTCTCTCCTGCATAAGGGGTCAGATGCCGAATGTTGAACACATCCGAAATGAAGACATCATCTGGTAACTCAACCCGATAGGCATTGTCACCAAATTTCTCCAATACCTGGCATGGACCTATCTTCTTCGGCTTGAGCTTCGTTAAAGCTCCCTGTGGATACCGCTCCCTCGGTAAGTAAACCCATACCAAATCGCCCACTTCAAAGGACTGTTGCCGACGCTGCTGATCAGCTTTCGCCTTGTATTTGGCGTAAGTCTGCTCCAATTTGGCTCTAACAGTCGCATGTATCTCCTGCAAGTCAGACACTCTATCTTCGACCTTCTGACTCACCTTCTCTGGCGACTCAACTGGCAGAACATCCAAAGGACCTCTTGGCAAGAACCCAAACAGTATCTGAAACGGAGCAAACCCTGTAGAACGGTTCACTGAAGAGTTGAACTCAAACTCAATCTTCGGCAAACACAAATCCCAGCTCCTGAATTCATGCACATTTGCCCGCAACAGATTACCCAAGCTACGGTTGACAACTTCAGTCTGTCCATCCGTCTGAGGATGATAAGGACTGCTGAATTTCAACTTTGTGCCCAACTTCTTCCACAGCTCTCGCCAGAAGTGTCCCATAAACTTGCTGTCCCTGTCTGACACTATGGATGCCGGTATACCAAAATGCCGAACCACTGAAGCAAAATATAAGTCAGCAACCTTTGACGCATCAAAAGTGGTTTTGCATGGCAAGAAACACGCCACCTTACTGAACCGATCCACAATCACCATAATCGAATCCAGTCCCCTTGCTGTCCGCGGCAATCCTACAACAAAGTCCATAGAAACATCTCGCCATGGTGCCTCTGGGATAGGTAAAGGCGTGTACATACCTTGGTTCGTGTCTGTCCCCTTCGACTCTTGACACAACCTGCACCTCTTCACAAAAGCCTTGACATCTCGGTCAAGACCAGGCCAATAAAACCGCTGCCGAATCAACCAGGCTGTTTTATCCCTTCCGAAGTGACCCTGGTTATGCAGTTCCTGGATGATCAACACACGAAGAGACGTATCAGGAACACATAAGCAGTTACCTCGAAACAAATATCCATCATGGAGAACGAAATCAGTTCGCTCCCCCGCCTCAATTTTGGCCAAAATCCCCTTGAAGTGCTCATCCACACGAATGTCCTCCCTTACACTCTCAAAGCCGAGAGTGTACACATGCATAGCGCCAATCAACAAGCTCCGCCTACTCAAAGCATCAGCCACTCTATTCAACGTACCAGACTTGTGCTTGATGCTGAAAGTGTATTCCTGCAAGGCACTCACCCACTTCGCATGCCTTGAACTCAGTTTATGCTGACCCTGTAAGAACTTCAGCGCCTGATGGTCTGAATACAGTACAAACTCCCGCTGAATCAAGTAGTGGCGCCAATGCTGCAAGGATCTCACAATGGCGTACAATTCCAGATCATAAACCGAATAAGCCAGTTTAGCTCCTCCCAGCTTCTCACTGAAGTATGCGACTGGTCTTCCTTCCTGGTTAAGCACTGCCCCAATTCCAGTCTTCGAAGCATCACAATCCACCTCAAAAACTCTATCAAAATCAGGAAGAACCAATAAAGGAGCTTCGGTCAATCTGACTTTCAGCCCATCAAATGCCTCCTGTGCGGCATCATTCCACCCGAATCTGGCTCCCTTCAACAATTCCGTTAAAGGTGCAGCCAGCTCACTATACCCCTTGACAAACCTGCGATAAAACCCTGCAAGACCCAAAAAGGATCTCAATTCTGTCAAGGTTGAAGGTACTGGCCATTCCACAATTGCATGCACCTTATTCCTATCTGGGAGAATCCCCTCTCCAGTCACAACGTACCCCAGAAAAATTAGTCTCCCAACCATCCAAATGCACTTCTCTGGGTTAGCAACTAACTGGTTCTCACGTAACACTGACAAAACCTGTGCCACATGGCCCACATGCTCTTCGGCTGTCCTGCTGTATATCAAAATATCATCAAAGTAGACAACCACAAATGAGCTAAGAAATGGACGTAAAACCTGGTTCATTACGCGCATGAACGTGCTCGGCGCGTTGACAACCCGAATGGCATTACCAACCATTCATACAGCCCTTCCTTAGTCTTGAAGGCTGTCTTCCATTCGTCTCCAGGCTTCATCCTTATCTGATGGTACCCACTCTTCAAATCAATCTTCGTGAAGACCTTAGCACCACTCAACTGATCAAGCATGTCGTCCAACCTCGGTATCGGGAACCTGTACTTCACAGTAATTTTGTTAACCGCGCGGCTGTCGACACACATGCGCCACGTACCATCCTTCTTCGGTACCAAAAGGGCTGGCACCGCGCACGGGCTAATGCTCTCCCGTACGAACCCCTTGTCCAAAAGTTCTTGGACCTGCCTCCTCAATTCCTCATGCTGCTGCGGTGTCATCCGATAATGAGCCTTATTCGGCAACACTGAGCCCGGAATAAGGTCAATGCCGTGCTGAATATCTCGGAGAGGTGGTAATCCGCCGGTAGCTCCTTTGATACAACATCTCGGAATTCCTCCAAGATAGACACCAACTCCTCAGGAATCATATTTGGCCTTTGCTCCTCTTCCACGCCGAAGTCTCCTGACTTGCTCACCAAAGCAAAACAAACATCCTCTCCATCCAAACTCGCATCGAATTCTGTGCTTGGTAAACAAATTACTGTATTCTGTCCACTCACTTCCTGAAGCGGCTTCAAAATAACTTTCCTCCCATCTGGACGCAGCATATAACTGTGGGTGTACCCGTTGTATACTGCCCTGTTATCAAACTGCCACGGACGCCCCAGTATGATGTGAGTAGCATCCATTGGAACAACATCCGCCTCAATAGTTGTCTCGAAATGAGGACCAAAACACAGTGACAACTTACACCTTCGGCTGACCTGAATGTCTGCATTTCGGTTCACCCAACCGAGCTTATATGGATGTGGGTGAGGGTCTGTCTGCAACCCCAGCTTCTTCACAGCCTCCTCTGCTATCACATTCTCCCAACTGCCGGAGTCTATGATAACACGACATGTTTTGCCAGCCACAAAACATTTCGTTGTGAAGATGTCGTGCCGACGCCAATCCTCATCTGATCTCGGCGCCAGACACATTCTTCGTATCACCAAGCTCTCCCCTTGAATATGGTCCGGATCAATAACACACAGCTCATCATTAAATTCCTCATCCTCAGGGAACTCTCCTCCATTTTCGTCCTCCATATAATCCTCCATATACAACTGAGCTCGCGCCTTGGGGCATTCATTGGCATAGTGCCCCAAATTCTGACACCGATGGCACCGAATGTTAGCCCTGTTGCTGCCCACTCTCGCCTGAGAACCTGAGGTTCCACTCGACCCTGTTGGTCTTGGAGGTACTGATGCCTGCGGCCTCGCTACTGGAGGCATAAATTTGCCCCCTGAATTCTGCCCTGAACTCTGGCCCGTAGTAAAACCCCCTCTGCTCTGAAACCCCCTGTTTCTCATCAAGCTCTTTTCCACTGCCTGAGCCCTCATATGCGCATCTCCTACGCTATCAATTCGATGCACAGCCAGTGCATCTTGGATTGGCAGCCGCAAGCCATGAAGATACATGGCTATCAATCTCGGTTCAGCCTCAATCAACCGATTTCGTGCAACCAATCGATAAAATTCAGTTGTGTACTCCTCGACGCTCCGACTACCTTGCGTCAAACCATGCAACTTCGAATACAAATCTGCTCATGGTTCGGAGGCAAAAACTCCCTGTTCATCTCCTGCTTTAGCGCTGCCCATGACGCTAATGGAGGTCTCCCATCCATATATCTACGATAGTGCTGCGCATGCCACCAAGCAGCAGCCCTATCTCTGAATCGAATTGTGACAAGCGGTACCTGCTTGTCTAAGGGCACCTCCTTCAGACGAAAAACATCATCGACCTGAAGGGTCCAATCTACATACTCGTCTGGGTTAATTCCTCCTTTAAACTCTGGAATTTCGACCCTGAAGCCTGCTTCCCACCGATTCTGATTTTCGAAATAGGGAGGTTGATCGACATACCTTGGAAGTCCAACATCAGGCCTCTGTTGCCCTCTTCGAATTGGTGGTGCCTCCAGATTTTCGAAACCCCTCTCCCTACCTCCATCAATTTCATCACGCTCCTCCACGCGAAGGGGTTGGGCACGATTCTGCACCTCCAGCCGCGCCATCATCGCCTGCATGGTTTGCATCATCTGTTGCATCACCTGGTGCTGGTCTCGCATGGCGTCTTGCATAGCATCTCTCACGGCGTCTCTCAGGGATTGATCTTGTTCTTCTGCTCCATTGGATCAAATTTCGGTTAGGGTTGATATTTGGGTTTGGAAGGAATGGATCAAGGCGGTAATGGAAGGAATGGATCAAGGCGGTAATGGAAGGGATCAAGGCTCTGATACCAAGTTGATGCAGGGCGATATTCAAAACGCCTGCAACTCAAGAACGATCTAATCTGCGAGAAAAGAATTCGTCCAGGTTTGGTTCGAATCTTGACAAGAAAAGGGAAAATTTCGAATTTGATCACTCACAATCCGAAATTTAAAGGAAGAGCAATTGAATTTTCAATTCAATTGTTTTGAATCAGAAAAAAAAAGAAAACATTCATCTCCATTCAAGAAAAAAAAATCTAAAAGCGTCTTTCTTCTGCCTCTGACGGCCGCCCAAAACCAACTTAAATAAAAGAGATAAAACCCTAACATCATAAGTTCAGTTAAAAATTACAACTATGCCATTAAAAACGAAAACAGGCCCAAAACTCCTATCAACGAGCCCGGATGGCCAAAATCCACAGCAGCTCATCGCCAAAGGCAATGACTTTGAATCAGCAGCCCGTTTCCATGTGACCAGCCAAGTTTGGGCCCAATCCGACACAGAAAATTTTAAGCCCGTTTGTTCTGCAACCTCTTGGACCTTCGTAGATTATCTGGTGTGGTCTTCCCTGACGTGGCCTGCTGACTCTGGGATGCTGGTACAGGAACATCCAAGGACTGGTTCGACTGACCCGAACTCTGGTCCGAACTGATGTCCTCATCACAAACCCACCCCCCCCCCCCCCCCGCGCTCAGAATCCGGAATGGATTGAACCTCTGGAACAAGTGTGTACTGTCCGTTCTGCCGCCGAGCAATTTTCTTGGGTACTTGCCAACCATCCTTAGAAGCAGAGGAGGGAGCAGAAAATGGCTGAGCCACCTCCCTCGATGCCGGATTCTAATCCATAGTTGGCCTATGGCATCGGATCGCAGTCATCCAGGGGCCAAACCTGGAAGCAGTCGAAGAAGTTGCCTGATCCTCCGACAACACACAAGACCCAGCAAGATGCAGGGAGCCACAGTGAGAACATAGGCTATCAATGTTCTTGTAAGAGAACTGCTGCAGAAGGGCTCCCCGATCCCTCATACGTGTGCCCCTGGCCAAAGGGGCTGGTCAGATCAACATGGACGCAAGCACGGGCAAAGCC
Source organism: Calamus simplicifolius (assembly GCA_900491605.1). Classification (NCBI taxonomy): domain Eukaryota; kingdom Viridiplantae; phylum Streptophyta; class Magnoliopsida; order Arecales; family Arecaceae; genus Calamus; species Calamus simplicifolius. The sequence continues at coordinate 52,690 of UESW01004171.1, read as the reverse complement.
CCCCTAATTCCTCGCTTTGGTAGAGTCATCCGCAAATAGGAATTCCCCAGCAACCGATAGAATAGAGGATAAGATGTCTTCTGCCCAGAATTCCATAGGAAGAAGGGGAAGGTGGATCCAAAGCAGAGCTTGAAGAAGAGAATCCGCGGTCAGAATGAATTCAGGCTTCCATTCCACAGTCGCAAGCACCTGGCCATTAACCACCTAGGGGCCTCCCAAGGACTAGGGCTTTGGCTTGGGGGTCAGAGAAACGGAGGATGAAGTGATGGTGAGCCAGGGAAATCGCATCAACCTCTTCCGGAATGCCAGTGCAATGAAGTTCCCTGACAATCGCCTCCGATGGAACCCACCAGGAGAGACATCGAGCAAGGATCGTCTGAGTCCTCCAGAAGCTTACCTCATTCTCCAACGACTAACCGGAACTGGATGATGTTCGGGAACAGTCGAATAACTCTATCTCGATCGGAGAGGGCGATGGGGCAACCCACTTGAAGCGGCTAACCGGAGCACGATGCCACGGTCCTACGGCCCTTCTCGACGCATCGGACCCTACCGGAGAGGGTATATAAGGGTAAGACATAGCCCAGACACTAGATTGGAAATACTGTAATAGAATGCCAGAGATCGGAGAAGATAAAGATGCAGTACGAATCTTAAAAAGTACTCAGCAACACAATAGAGTACTTTAAGAACTGGGCGTGCTAAAATACTGTAGTAAAACAATGTAGCACAAATATCGCCTCAATTTCGCCACAATTTTACCACAATTATCAGCACTTTTCCATGCATAGCCTGGCAGTCCCTATTCCCAAGGAAACGCATTCGGTCTTACAATCCATTCGCTACAGTGCTTATATCACTGTGCATTGCCATAGCAATAACATTAAGTCCACTAATCAAGTTGATATAATCAATTGATAAATCCTTGCATCATACCATCTTTTTCTTAGCATGACCCACCCACTTACTGGTCCTCGATGCTTGGCCTAACTTCAAGGCTAATGTTTCAATCAGACTATTCCTCCAGTGACATTTGTACTCCATAGCCAATTAATTCTTATAGATCGCTATGAGATATCACACTCTATGACCCATAAGATTCGATGTTTGAGTAAGCTAAGTCCTTGCTAGAGTAGTTTCCTATTGTTACTATACTTCACTAGAGATCAAGCATCCATGGGATAGGTATGACAGCTTTCTAAAGTAAAATCTTATGAAAAATTTCTATTGAAAACATGGCAAACTTGTCCAATCAATGTTACTCAAATGCTTTCATTAGAGCTTCTATTTACACCGTAAAATTTATTCTCCACACTCTTAATTTTTTTAAAAAATTTAAATTTCTAAACTATCCTTAAATCTCTTTTCCTCCATTTTTTTCCCATACCCCTCTTCCTCATCCCATCCGACCGACACCCTCCTTTTCTCTCATTTTCCCTTCTCTTTCCTCGACCAGCAGCAGCGAACGACAACAGTAAGGCACCGGTGGTAGTGGCGGCGACGACGGCTGTAGCAGTAGCGATGGCAGCGAGCGGATGCGACGATCCTTGTGATCAAGTGCCTCACCCCCTCTGCTTTCTTTTCTAGCCTCGATCACTCCGGCCCCCTCTCCCTCAGCATCGACTCCCCTCTCCTAGTCCCTGTGTTGACCCAATTGAGGATTTTGGTGATTAACAAAACTATTGAGTATAATATTTGAAGTTACTAATGATTTTGATTAAGTTTTTTAGCTTATAAGTCGATTTAATAATCAAAATCATGAGTCAAATCAAGTTCTGGTTCGAATCTAATGTCAAGGTAAGTTTGCAGATATTAGAGTCGACACATGGAATCGCAGAGTCGACTCCGAAAACCGGCACGGACTTAGAGTCGACTCCAGGACTGTTAGAGCCGACTCCAACAGAAAAGACAGAACAATGATTTTTCAGGCCACCACTTAGAGTCAACTCCCGAACTGTTAGAGTCGACTCCAGAAGATTTTTGTGTCGACCCTAGAAAAGTCAGAGATGACTCCAGTTCAAGCAGTTAAAGATTTTTGAGTTAGAGCCGACTCCAGAAAAGTTAGAGCCGACTCCAGAATGTCAGACGAGACTCCAGAACTGTCAGAACGACTCTAAACTTTATCTTTATCTTTTTAATCCCAACGGCTATTACTATTTTTGGTTCTAAACCTTCTTACACTTATTTCTAACGGATAGTTTTAAACTATTTATGGATTAATCGAGATCTATAAGAAGAGGGTTTACTGCATCCGAAAAGAAGAGAAAAAAAGAAAAGAATAGAGAGAAATCTGTGAAATCCATCAGAAAATCAAAAGAGAAAAGAGGGAAAACTCGAAAGGAAAGATCATATTGATTCCCAAAAGAAAAGAGAGAGATTCCAAGCTTTTGTTGTTCTATTTCGAAGAAATCTCAAGGGAAGAAGGAAGCCCTAGTTTTAATCTTCTGAGTCTCAAGAGCACCTTGAAGGAAGATCCACTCAAAGAAAGAGAAGGAAGAAGCCACCAAGATCTGCGAATTAGGCTTTGATTCCTATCCTTTTATTCTTGTTTTATTATTGTATATTTGCTCATAGGAGGAGCTGTTTATCTTGTAAACAAATATTGTTTGCTAGGTCAATCTGGTGATTGATTCAGTTGAGGCTGTTAGCCTTGTGCAAGCATTAGCTTGTGGTGTTAGGTTTTATGTTGGTGAGCCTTGAAAATCCAGCTGGGTTCGTTGTGCACCTGGGAAAACAACAAGTTCGAGTTGTGAGCTTGCAAAACAACTTTGCTGTAATCAGATTGATTATAGTGTGGACCCAAGAGATACTTGGGAGTGAACGTAGGTGTAGGTACACCGAACCACTATAAAATCTTCTGTGTTTGCCGTGATTGTCTCTTTATCTTTAACTCTCTATTTGTGCATACTCTGTTTTAATTTGTATGAATCTAAGTTTTTATTTCCGCTGGGGGTTATTTTCAAAAGAGTTTAAATTTTTGAAAAACCCAATTCATCCCCCCTCTTGGGTTGCTATCTGGACCAACAATTGGTATCAGAGCTAGTGCTCATTTGATTTGATCTAACGATCAAGAGTCAAGATCCACATGGCAACTCAAGCTGGTTCATCTTTTTCCGAAGGCCAATTTACTAATAGACCACCCTTGTTTAATGGTTCAAACTATGATTATTGGAAGGCTAGAATGAAAATTTCATTCAAGCACTTGACTATGATCTATGGAGCATTATAGTCAATGGACCACACACACCCACTGCTAGAGTTAATGGCATGGAGATTCCTAAACCGAAAATGGAATGGGATGAACATGATAAAAATTGGCATAACTTAATGCAAAAGCAATAAATGTTTTATACTTCTCATTAGATGCAAATGAATTCAATCGTATATCTTTGCATTTTTGCTAAGAAAATCTGGGATAGACTTGAGGTTACCCATGAGGGAACAAATCAAGTCAAGGAATCCAAGATTAACATGCTAGTTCATAAGTATGAATTGTTAAAATGGATGCATGTGAATCTATTGCTGATATGTTTACAAGATTTACTGATATAGTTAATGGTTTAAAAAGTCTTGGTAATCTTATGATAATTCTGATTTTGTATAAAGGTTTTGCGTTCCTTGCCTAGGACTTGAGAAGCTAAAGTGACTGCAATACAAGAGGCAAAGGATCTAAGTACCCTACCCCTAGAAGAATTATTGGGATCCTGATGACTCATGAGCTTCAAATTAAGCAACATGATGTGATGAGTCAAAGAAGAAGAGGACTATGGCTCTTAAGATTTCTGAATACATGGAAGAGCCTCATGAATCTGAAGATGAAAGTGATGATGAGGACATGGCATTCATCACAAGGAAATTCAAAAATTCATGAAGAAGAAGAAGTTTGAAAAGAAAAAGCCCTTTGCAAGAAAAGATGAGGACAAGGGCAAAGAAAAAGAAGTTGTTTGTTTGAATGTAAGAAGCCGGGTCATTTTAAATCTAATGCCTTCAACTAAAGAAAGACATCAGAAATTCAAAAAGAAGGCAATGATGGCCACATGGAGTGATTCAGAAGCTCAGTTCCGAAGAGGAAGAAAGAGTGAAATGGCCAATCTATGCTTCATGGCAGACAATGATGAGGTAAGTCCGTTTTCTTGATGATTTTACTTTCGATGAATTGCATAGTGCTTTTATGAATTAATGGATGATTTTGCGAACTTAAGTTCAAAGAACAAGATTTGAAAAATCAAATGCAAAAACTATCCTTAGAAATGAAAAGCATGTTGTAGATAAAGAACTTTTGATAAAAGAAAATAAAAGCTTGAAAAATGAAGTTGATAGACTTAAACCTATAGTTGATAAATTCACTCTAAGCTCTATCAAACTTAATATGATTTTGGATTATCAAAAAGTGTTTTTGATAAAGCTAGATAGGATATAATCCACTTAAAAAGCAAAATCTTTGAAGAATATTCACTACAAGAAATACTGAAAATAGCGACGCAAATTTAGCGACGCAATTATGCGTCGCTAAATTGCGACCACTTTGCGATGCCTCCGTGACAACAAAACATTGTGACGCAATTAGCGACGCATTAGCGACTCAATAAACTAAAAAATAAAAAAATTAATTTTTTTATTTAGCGACGTAATAATGCATCGTAATATTTTTAAATTAATTTTTTATAAATATAAATATGGGGAAAAACTATTGCGACGCAACTCAG
>UESW01004171.1:28114-46890 GCA_900491605.1 Calamus simplicifolius | reverse complement strand
GATTAGGATATAATCCGCTTAAAAAGCAAAAATCTTTGAAGAATATTTTTATACATGCTGAAAAATCATCAAATATTACTTGTTTTAAATGTGGAAACAAAGGACATAAATCATATATGTGTAAATCTCACATAATAAGAGAAAGATGATTTGGGTTCCCAAAGGAACAATATTTAATGCATCTAACCATGAAGGACCCAAGAAGGCTTGGGTACCTAAAATTAAGACATGAATGTTTTGCAGGAGTGTCTTGCAGCCATCAGACTGAAAAGAAAATGGTACCTGGATAGTGGTTGCTCAAGACACATGACGGGTGACAAAGATCAATTCATCACCCTTGAATCAAAAAGAGGTGGAGTAGTTACTTTTGGTGATAATGGTCAAGGCCATATCATGGGTATTGGTAAGATTCAAATTACTCCATCTACTCATATTGATAATGTTTTATATGTCGATGGACTTAAACATAATTTGATAAGTATTAGCCAACTGTGTGACAAAGGTTTCAAGGTTTCCTTTGAAGCTTCTGTTTGCACTGTTACTAATCCCATTGATAACAGCATTATTCTTGTTGGTAAACGTTATGGCAATGTGTACTTAATTGATTTGAGTAATTTATCTCCAAGTAATCATTGCTTAGTTGCTAATAATGCTAAGATGAATGAGATTGGTTGGCTATGGCACCGTAGATTAGGTCATGCAAGCACACACCTAATTTCTAAATTATTGAAAATGGATCTAGTTAAAGGTATTCCTAGCTTAAATTTTGAAAATAATCGAATATGTGATGCATGTCAATTTGGAAAACAAACAAGAACTTCTTTCAAATCTAAGAATGTTGTTTCAACTACTAGGCCACTAGAGCTACTACACATGGACCTTTTTGGACCTACTAGAACCACAAGTCTAGGAGGAAAGAAATATGGTCTAGTGATAGTAGATGATTACTCTAGATTCACTTGGGTAATTTTTGGCTCACAAAGATGAGACTTTCTCAATATTCTGAAATTCGTTAAGAAAGTCACTAATGAGAAAAACACTACCATAGTGTCTATTAGAAGTGATCATGGAACTGAATTTGAAAATCACTTATTTGAAAAATTCTGTTTTGAAAAAGGCATACATCATAACTTTTCAGCACCTAGAACACCGCAACAAAATGGAGTTGTAGAAAGAAAGAATAGGACTTTAGAAGACATGGCCCGTACCATGCTATGTGAAAGCCAACTTCCAAAATATTTTTGGGCGGAAGCTATAAACACAGCATGTTACATCCTAAATAGAGCCCTGATTAGACCTATCCTTAAGAAGACTCCCTATGAACTATGGCACAATAGGAAACCAAATTTAAGTTATTTTCATGCATTTGGTTGTAAATTTTATTCATAACAATGGTAAGGATAATCTTGGGAAGTTTGATGCAAAGTCTGATGAAGGTATTTTCCTAGGATATTCTACATCTAGCAAAGCATATAGAGTATTTAATAAGAAAAGCTTAGTTGTAGAAGAATCCATTCATATAGTGTTTGATGAGTCTTTAGCATCAAGTTCAGATAAAATTGATGATGAGGAAGATACATCTTTGATTGAAAGAGATATTAAAAAATTAAATGTATCTTCAGATCAAGAACCTGAAGTTAAGGATGATAACTCACCTAAGGATGATGGTATTGATACTACTCAGAATGATAAAGATCTACCTAGAGATTGGAGATATGCTTATGGTCATCCTAAGGACCTAATCATAGGTGATCCATCTCAAGGTGTAAGGACTAGATCATCAATGAGAGATATCAATAATCATCTTGCATTTGTATCTCATATAGAACCTAAAACTATAGAGGAAGCTGAGAAAGATAGTTATTGGATGTTAGCAATGCAGAAGAGTTAAACCAATTCACTAGGAACCAAGTTTGGACCCTAGTAGACAGACCTAAAAACCACCCTATAATAGGATCTAAATGGGTTTTTAGAAATAAATTGGATGAAAATGGATTGGTAATTAGAAATAAGGCTAGATTAGTTGCAAAAGGATATAATCAAGAAGAAGGTATATATTTTGATGAAACTTTTGCACCTGTTGCTAGATTAGAAGCCATTAGGCTACTACTTGCATTTGCATGTCATATGAATTTCAACTTATTTCAAATGGATGTTAAAAGTGCATTTCTAAATGGTTTTATAAATGAGGAAGTTTATGTTGAACAACCTCCTGGTTTTGAAGATCATGAATTTCCAAACCACGTCTTCAAACTACACAAAGCACTTTATGGTTTAAAGCAAGCACCTAGAGCTTGGTATGATAGATTAAGTAAATTTTTAATTGAAAATACTTTTCTAGAGGAAATGTTGATAAAACCTTTTTTGAAAAGAAAAGAAAAGGATTTATTAATTGTTCAATTTACGTTGATGACATTATATTTGGTGCTACTAACAGTCTCCTTTGTCAAGAATTTGCTAAGCTAATGCAGGGAGAATTCGAGATGAGCATGATGGGAGAACTAAACTTCTTCCTTGGACTTCAAATCAAACAAGAGAAAGTGGGGATTTTCATTAACCAAACAAAGTACAAAGGAAATACTCAAGAAGTTTGGTATGGAATCTGCTAAACCTCTTGGTACGCCAATGAGTCCCTCATGCAAGCTGGACAAGGATGAAGAAGGTAAGAAAGTAGATCAGAAGCATTACAGAGGTATGATCGGATCACTTCTTTACCTAACTGCAAGTAGGCCAGATATCATGTTTTCTGTTTGCTTATGTGCAAGATATCAATCTAATCCTAAGGAATCACATTTATTTGCTGTTAAAAGAATCTTTAGATACTTAAATGGAACTAAAAATGTAGGATTATGGTATTCTAGAGACTCAACCTTAAAATTGATTGCTTATTCTGATTCTGACTATGCTGGTTGTAAATTAGATAGAAAGAGTACAAGTGGGGCATGCCAACTTTTAGGAAGTAACTTAATCTCTTGGTTTAGCAAGAAGCAAAATTCGGTTGCATTATCCACTGCTGAGGCAGAGTATGTTGCAGCTGGAAGTTGCTGTGCTCAAATCCTTTGGATTAAGCGACAACTTGAAGATTATGGTATCACACTTGATAAAATTCCTATTAAATGTGATAATACTAGTGCTATTAATCTAACTAAGAATCCAATTCAACATTCAAGAACTAAACACATTGAAATTAGACATCACTTTATTAGAGAACATGTAACTAACAAAGATGTTTGTCTTGAATATGTTAATACTAATGATCAATTAGCTGATATTTTTACCAAACCTTTGAGTGAGGAAAGATTTTGTTATCTTAGAGGAGAATTAGGAGTTTGTGATCCTTTAGAATGATTTTCTGAAACTCTTAAGGACAACAACTATCTAGACTTCATTAATTTCTTGAAAATCCTCTATGTCCAATAAGAAAATTTATCTAGAAATTTGATTCATTGTTTCCCCAATTGTTAAGGAACACTTATCTAGAGTTTGATGATTAATTTGATTAGTTTCAGATCCTTGAAATTTGAATTTTTCTCTGAAACTGTTGTGGAGTCGACACCTGCAGTTTGTGGAGTCGACACCTTCATATTTTGATGTTCTGTCTGGGCAATTAGAGCCGACTCTGGCTTCTGTAGAGCCGACTCTAATTCGGGCGCTGACAGATTCTCTGGTTCGGAGCCGACACCTCGTTTTCGGGAGTCGACTCTAAGTGGAACTAGGTCAAAATAAAAAGGGCGGAGTCGACCCCAAACGAAACCTATCGTCTCCTAAACCTTTTCAAAACCGTTCCAAACCGAGTTCAATCCCTCAAATCCTCCAAATCTCTCAATAACTCATTCCAATCGAATCCCATGGCTCCCAAAAGTGTGCTATCATTGTGGTTCGACTGTTCCGATGAAGCGCCGTTCAAATCGGAGGCAACCTTCGTCATCTTCTTCATCTGCCACTCAAGATGACTCTCCACCCTCACCATCTTCTCCACGAGTTGACCAATTAGCGGGTAAGGCCATTACTACCGGAAGAAAAGTAGATTTTAACTTTTTTGCTTCGAGGGCTTTGCTATTGGGCATTTGTTGAAGGAAATGGGATGGGAGAAAGTCTGTTCTTTGGATGTCCCTACATACCCTGCCCTGTGAGAGAATTTTATAATGATTTATGTAGAGGAGAGGGAGGCTTAGTGAGTGTTGTAAGAGGAACTAAAGTAATTATCACAGCCGAGTCTCTTGGAAATCTATTGGAGATGCCTACCATTGGTTTAGTTGAATATCAACATGAAGACAGAGGAGGTGCCCTATCAAGGATGTTAGGGAGAGAAGTTTCTGAGTTTGAAGAAATCTTGGCCAATCAACTTAATTTGGAACTCAGATTACTTCACAATATTTATGGAAGAATTTTATTTCCTAAAATGGAAGGTTTGAATATGTCTCGGAGCGAGACATCTTATTGATGGACTGTATTCTCACTGGAAGACCTGTTAATCTTGCCGGTATGATGATTGGTTATATGGCAGAAGCAGCAACTAAGAAAAGATCAACACTGCCGTATGGTATGATACTAACCTTAGTCTTTAGAAGCCAAGGTGTACTTATAATGGATAATGAGCCACTAAGAAAATTAAGGCATACAGATTACTATAGTGTCTCTACAATTCACCGGATGGGCTTCAGAAAAGAAAATGAAAATTGGATAAAAAGAGGACAAGAAACCAGAGCTGAAGAGGTTAGAGTTGAGGAGGTCAGAGGAGAAGATATTCCTGAACCATCTATTCCTGAACCATCTGCTGGACCTTCTGCTGGACCATCTACTGCTGGACCCTCAGTGGCTGGACCTAGCACTCACCCTCCACATCAGTCAGCATTGGCATCTGGAAGATTTTCTGAGGAGCAAATAGGTCAGCTCAGAGCTTTACTGGCTGAGTATGATAGTCAAAGGACAAATGATATGTGTCAGTTGAGAGAGGAGTTCAATCAGTTGAAGGAAGAGATCAATTCAAGGCTTGACATGATTTCTTTTTCCATTAGCAATTCCGTAGAATCCTTTAGCACTGATCTTCATAAGATTTTTGAAAGGATGGAAGGCATTGCAGACGGTTCTGGAACTTATCTTCATGCTACCAGTCAACTAAAGAAAGATATCGACCTCGCCGTTTCTCAAATTGAAGCTTGTCTTGAAAGTTTTAAGAAGACTCAAAAAGATGATATTATGGAAATGATTGGACATTAAAGAAAATTGTGTATAAGCATATTTGATTTTGATATCCTATCCTAGGTTGTATCTTAGGATTTCTTACTTTCTTGCTTTAATAGCATGTATCTAGGAATTACATACTTGAATATGTCACTTTACTGAAACACATGTAATGAATCTTGCTTTGGAATACAATTACACTTTTATTTCAAATTTGTCTATGATTGATTGATTGAATTTCAATGAATGAGTTTACTATCTTTATGATTAATTGAACCAACAATCCCGCTCTGATAATCTTATTGTATTTAAAATTCATCTTATTGCTGATAACAAAAAAGGGGGAGAGATAATTGTATATGCATAAAGAGAAAGAGAAAGAAAATGAAGAATAATTTTGAGATGGGGAGAAAAAAATTTTGAGATTCTAATAAAAATGATTCAATTGAATTCAGTTTATCTACATAGGGGGAGTTATTCAATGCAGGGGGAGCTTAATAATTTTTTCATATAAAAGTTAAATCATCTTGATTGATGTCATGTATTTTTTGATTCATTGGCATCAAATTCTTTGTTAGGAAGTTCTAAAGCTTTAACAATGTCTATAATTCTTAATTCAAATGAATTTTTAATGCATATACTCAAAGTTTTTGTCATCATCAAAAAGGGGGAGATTGTTGACCCAATTGAGGATTTTGATGATTAACAAAACTATTTGAGTATAACATTTGAAGTTACTAATGATTTTGATTAAGTTTTTCAGATTATAAGTCGATTTGATAATCAAAATCAAGAGTCAAATCAAGTTCTGGTTCGAATCTAATGTCAAGGTAAGATTGCAGACATTAGAGTCGACACATGGAATCGCAGAGTCGACTCCGAAAAATGGCACAGACTTAGAGTCGACTCCAGGACTGTTAGAGCCGACTCCAACAGAAAAGACAGAACGATGGTTTTCAAGCCACGACTTAGAGTCGACTCCCGGACTGTTAGAGTCGACTCCAGAAGAATTTTGTGTCGACCCCAGAAAAGTCAGAGACGACTCCAGATCGAGCGGATTAAAGAATTTCGAGTTAGAGCCGACTCCAGAAAAGTTAGAGCCGACTCCAGAATGTCAGACGCGACTCCAGAACTGTCAGAACGACTCTAAACTTTATCTTTATCTTTTTTAATCCCAACGGCTATTGCTATTTATGGATCTAATCCTTCTTACACTTGTTTCTAACGGATAGTTTTAAACTATTTATGGATTAATCGGATCTATAAGAAGAGGGTTTGCTGCATCCGAACAAGAAGAGACAAGAGAGACAAAAAGAAAAGAATAGAGAGAAATCTGTGAAATCCATCAGAAAATCAATAGAAAAGAGGGAAAACTTGTAAGGAAAAATCATACTGATTCCCCAAAAGAAAAGAGAGAGATTCCAAGCTTTTGTTGTTCTATTTCGAAGAAATCTCAAGAGAAGAAAGAAGCCCTAGTTTTCTGATCTTCTGAGTCTCAAGAGCATCTTGAAGGAAGATCCATTCAAAGGAAGAGAAGGAAGAAGCCACCAAAATCTGCGAATCAGGCTTTGATTCCTATCCTCTTATCCTTGTTTCATTATTGTATATTTGCTCATTGGAGGAGCTGTTTATCTTGTAAAAACAAATATTGTTTGCTGGGTCAATCTGGTGATTGATTCAGTTGAGGCTGTTAGCCTTGTGCAACCATTAGCTTGTGGTGATAGGTTTTGTGCTGGTGAGCCTTGAAAACCAGCTGGGTTCGTTGTGCACCCGAGAAAACAACAAGTTCGAGTTGTGAGCTTGCAAAACAACTCTGCTGTAATCAGATTGATTATAGTGTGGACCCAAGAGGTACTTGGGAGTGGACGTAGGTGTAGGTACACCGAACCACTATAAAATCTCCTGTGTTTGCCGTGATTGTCTCTTTATCTTTAACTCTCTATTTGTGCTTGTTCTATTTTAATTTGTGTGAATCTAAGTTTTTATTTCCGTTGGGGGTTATTTTTCAAAAGAGTTTAAATTTTTGAAAAACCCAATTCACCCCCCCCCCCCTCTTGGGTTGCTATCTGGACCAACAAAAGGTCATCGGATGAGAGAGCAGCTAACTTTAGGGTCACGGCACCATCTGAGGCAGGTCCATCAGTAAGGCATTCATCACCAGAGCCTAACAGATCATCACCACCACCAGCACCTACTCCAGTCCCTGCACCTGTGCCATTGTCTGTTCCTTTTGCTGGTTTTTCTGATATTCAGTTAGAGCAACTTAAAAGTTTATTGTGTACTCAAAAGGAAGAGATAAAGACTGAGTTAGATAGCAGATTTATAAACTTGAGAGAGACTCTCTATTCCTTGGATGATAGAATCAGCAAGATTGAGTCCACTCTTGGTTCTTCTTCAGAATCTTTGAAGACTGATCTCATGCACATTTTGAGGAACTTAAAGAGATTGGAGAAGATTTAGAGACTTATTCCAAATGCAATGCAATGCTTCAAGACAAAATTGTTACTGCATGCGGATTTGTTGATAGACGACTAAAGGAATTTATCAGAACTCAAAGTGAAGGAATGGAAAAAATTATAGAAGAATTGTAAAGACTTCTTAGAACTCATTTGTGATTATGTTGCAATGAAGTTCTTTTGATGTTATTAAAAGATGATGTTTAATTTAGTATGTTTTGATATTTTGATGATGTAATGAAGTTTAATGAAGTTGGATATAATGGAAGTCTTTTTGAAATGTAATGTTTACTTTTTATTAAATGTAATGTTGTGAATGAATTACTTGATTTTTTGCAATTTGATTGTTCCTTTGAGAAAGATTAATTTGAACTTGAATCTTTTCTAAAACCATTTTGTTGATTACAAAAAAGGGGGAGAGAAGATTGTATATGCAAGCTTAAGTAATGGGTATCAGCAAGCTTAAGGAATTGGTATCAAATAATTTCGATGAAATAAGTTAATTGGTATCAAGCGTCAAATGTAATTTGATATGATCATATGAGTTTAATAGTAAAGGAAGAGAAGATGTTAAATTGAGTATCATAGGGGGAGCTACCTCATTCAGGGGAGCTCAACTATGAGAACTTAAAAATTGTGAAAGTTGATTTGAAACTCCTATTGATTAATCATGCATATACTCGATGTTTTTGTCATCATCAAAAAGGGGGAGATTGTTGACCCAAGTATTGATTTTGATGATTAACAAAAGACATGAATATATTCATTATGTTTCTAATAAATTTACGAAGTGTTTCAGGCATTAAAAATGTTTAGTCAGTCAAAAGGTATAGGGAAATAAGTTTTGAATCAAAATTGAAAAGAATATTTGTAAGTTCAGAACTTAGAGTCGACACCCAAACAGTCAGGAGCAACCCCAGGGCGTATCAAAACTTTTCTAGAATTTCGGCACGGTTCGAAGTCGACACCTACAGTTTCGGAGCTGACTCCAACCTGAGATACAGAGAAGTGTTTTCTGCTTCAGTTTTCGGAGCCGACACCTAGAGTTCCGGAGTCGACACCTACTATTTCAGAGCCGACACCTGAGTTTCTAGAGTCGACTCCAATCTTAGATAGAGAGAACATGTTTTTGTGGACATTGTTAGAGCCGACACCCTCGAAATCGCTGAGCCGACTCTCGAAAGCGCAGAGCCGACGCTTAACTTTTTTGGAGCCGACTCCTCAACGAACTTTTGTTACTATTTTTGGATACCCCGACTTGGAGCCGACACCTGAAAAGTTGGAGCCGACTCCAACCTGTCAGGAATGGATTTTTTAAAATATCAGATCAGCTCCAACGGTAAATTTTTTCTACCTAACTTCTAACGGCTATTTCTTTTTGTGTGTAGAAACATCCAAGCATCTCATAACGGCTATATTTTCACCTAACCTTGGATTGAATACTATAAAAAGGGGATATCTGTCCATTTGAAAAAAAGAGAGAGATATATAGAAATATAGAGCAAAAAAGGAGAGAAATCAAAAAGAAAAAACTCTGAGCTTAAGTCCATCAATCCCAGAGAGTTCAAAGAGAAATCCAAAAACTTCTCAAGATCAAATCCAAGAGATTTCCAACATTTGAAGAGAGAAAGCAAAAGCCTCAAAATCCTCTACTTCTCAACTATGATTTTCTGTAAAGAATCTGAGCTGAGGCCTAATTCAATCTTTCAAAGGAGAAAAGGAAAATAAGAAAACAAGAAAAGCACACTTCCAAATCGCTCCAAACAGGCTTTTCTTACCTTTGCTTATTTTATCATATATTTGCTCATTTGAGTAGCTGCTTTGTATTCAAAACTCTATTTCTCATTACTGTTTTTGGCTAATTCAATCAGGGGATTGAATTAGTGGAGGTAGTATCCTCGGGACAAGCTAAGGATAGCTTGTGGTTGAGTTTTGTGCTGATGAGCCGGGAAAAACCAGCTGGGTTCGTTGTGATCCCGGGGGAAACAACAAGTTTTGAGTTGTGAGCTTGTAAAACAACTCAGCTATAATCAAGTGGATTATAGTGTGGACCCAAGTGAAGCTTGGAAGTGGATGTAGGTATTGGATACACCGAACTACTATAAAACCTTTGTGTTTGTCGTGCTTTGTCTCTTTGTCTCTCTCTATCTCAGTTGTTTGTGCTTAGCATTTATCTATACATTAAACTTAAGCACTTTCATATCAGAACACTTAGTTTTAAAGAGCTAAATTTTTTAAAAAGACCCAATTCACCCCCCCCCCCCCTCTTGGGTTGCCATCTGGGCCAACAAGTATGGACCCAAGTGAAGCTTGGGAGTGGACGTAGGTGTTGGATACACCAAACCACTATAAAATCTTTATGTTTGTCGTGCATATTATCTCTCTCTCTCTCTATCTCATATATTTGTGCTAAACACTTATCTATTCATTGCACTCAACCTCTTTCAAATCAGGCACATAGCTTTAAAGTGTTAAAATTTTTTAAAGAACCCAATTCACCCCCCCTTTTGGGTTGCCATCTGGGCCAACAGTTTTGGTACATACCTCATTGTCATCATTTGCCATGAAGCATATGTTTGTAACCTCTTTTTGTTCTTCTTCGGATAAAGACTCTTCACTATCACTCCAAGTTGCAACATAGGCTTTCTTCTTCTTCTTGTAACCCTTCTTTAGTTGAAGATATTCAGATCGAAAATGCCCCGACTTCTTACATTCATAACATGTCAAAGGTTCTTTTTCTTTATCTTTATCCCTTTCTTTTTCTTTTTCTCCTTCCATTTTGATTTCAGATTTTCTTTTGTGGAAGGGTCTCCTTCTTTGCATAAACTTTCTAAATTTCTTTACAAGGAGATCTGTTTCATCATCTTCTTCTTCATCCTCGCTGCTGCTCTTATCATTTTCTATAGCCTTGAGTGCTATAGTTCTCTTCTTCTTAACATCTTCCTCTTGATGTTGCTTCATTGTCAGCTCATGGGTCATTAGGGATCCAAATACCTCCTCTAAAGGTAAGATGTTCAAGTCTTTTGCTTCTTGGATTGCTGTCACTTTAGCTTCCCATGTTCTTGGAAGAGATCTAAGAATTTTGCGCACCAATTCAGAATTAGTATAAGTTTTACCAATACTCTTTAAACCTTTAACTATATCAGTGAATCTAGTGTACATGCGTGTGATTGATTCAATTTGTTCAATGCTAAACAATTCATATTTATGCACTAGAATGTTAACTTTGGATTCTTTTACTTGATTGGTACCCTTATGGGTAACTTCTAATCTATCTCATATTTCTTTAGCTGAAATGCAAGTAGAAATTCTTTTGAATTCATTTGCGTCCAAAGAACAATATGAGACATTCATGGCTTTGGCATTAAGCTGAGCCATTTTCCTATCGTTCTCATTCTAATCCCTTTCGGGCTTAGGAATGATTGAACCATCTACAATGTGTGTGGGTGTGCTAGGTCCATTAATAATGACACTCCATAATTCATAATCTAAAGCTTGAATGAAAATCCTTATTCTTGCTTTCCAATATGAATAATTAGAGCCATTAAACAAAGGTGGCCTATTAGTGGACTGACCTTCAGCAAAGGATGATCCAGCTTGAGCTGCCATTTGGATCTGTAGCTCTTGATTGTTAATCAAGTTTAAATGAGCACAAGTTCTGATACCAATTGTTGGCCTAGATGGCAACCCAAGAGGGGGGGTGAATTGGGTTCTTTGAAAAATTTAACACTTTGAAAACAATTTGCTTGATGTGAAAGTGCCCAAGTAAAGTGAGTTAATACAAGCTAAGCACAATATGATAAAGAGAGAGAGAGAGACAAATGCACGACAAACACATAAAGATTTATAGTGGTTCGGTGTTAGCCACACCTACGTCCACTCCCAAGAAACTCTTGGGTCCACACTATAATCCCCTGATTACAGTTGAGTTGTTTTACAAGATCATAACTCGAACTTGTTGTTTTACACGAGGTCACAACGAACCCAGCCGGTTTTCATAGGTTCACCAGTACAAAACCTTAACCCAAGCTAAACTTAGCTTGTCCCAAGGTAAACTACCTCAACTAATTCAATCCCCCTGATTGAATTAGCAAATAACAATTCAAATTAAAGTTTACAATTCAAAAGCTCCTTAATTGAGCAAATAAACAATGTAAATAGACAAGGATTAGAAAAGCAAGATTGAAGCAATCTGGATGTGAGCTTTTCTTCTTTTCTTCTTTTCCTCTTCTCTTTTGAATGGATGAACCAAGCTTCAGCTCTAATTCTTGACAGAAATTCATTGAAGAGAATGTTGAGAAAATAGGGTTTTTGCTCTTCTTTTTTTCTCCTTTGAAAATTCACCGATTTTGATCTTTGAGGGCTTTGGATTTCTCTAGAAACTCTCTTCAGATGTGTTGACCCAATTGATGATTTTGATGATTAACAAAACTACTTGAGTATAACTATTGGAGGCACTAATGATTTTGATTTAGTGTTTCAGATTATAAGACTATTGAATGATCAAAATCAGAAGTTATATAGTGTTCTGGATCGAATCTAATGTCTAGGTAAGAATTGCAGACATTAGAGTCGACTCCGAGAATCACAGAGCCGACTCCGGAACTGGCACGGACGTTAGAGTCGACTCCGAGACTGTTAGAGTCGACTCTCACAGACGAAGCAGAAAGTCGATTTTCTGGCCCCAACCTAGAGTCGACTCCGGGTAAGTTAGAGTCGACTCCGGAAAAGTTTCTTGTCGACCCCAGAAAAGCCAGAGACGACTCCAGAAATATCGTTTTGAATGCCTCGAGCTAGAGCCGACTCCAGAAAAGTTAGAGTCGACTCCAACCCACCTGGAACGAAAAATCAAGTTGCCAGATCAGCTCTAACGGTAATATTTCTATTTTACCTTATTTCTAACGGATATATTTTGCTACAAGGTACACTCCAACGGATAGTTTTCTTCCAAAAATGGTGTGAAAGAAATCTATAAAAAGGGAAGACTATTGTTCAAAAAAGAACGGAAAATAGAAAGAAAAAGAGAGAAAATCTGAGATAGACAAATCCCATTTCAAAAATCCGAGAGCTTGAATCTTAAGAGGAAAACCTTCTAGCTCAAATCCACTCCACTCCAAAAAGCTCAAGAGGAATCCAAAGCGTTCAAATCAAAGTCTTGGTGGATTTCCCAACTTGGAGAAAGGAGATTCGTTTCTTGCTTTTCAACTCTTCTCAACTGCTTCAACTGTGAAGAATCGGAGCTGAGGCTTGATTCAACTAGCAAGGAGAAGAAGAAAAGAAGAAAAGCTCAAAAGCCAACCAATCTACAAATCAGGCTTTTCTAAACCTTGTTATTCTTATATTTGTATATTTGCTCATTGAGGAGCTTTGTATTTCAAAAACAATACTTATTTTGTTTGTGCCTAGTTCAATCTGGGGGATTGAACTAGAGGAGGTAGTTTTACCTCGGTTCAAGCTTGGTTAAGCTTGTGTTAGGGTTTTTGTGCTGGTGAGCCCTTGAAAACCAGCTGGGTTCGTTGTGCGCCCGGAAAAACAACAAGTTTGAGTTGTGAGCTTGTAAAACAACTCTGCTGTAATCTAGGGTGATTATAGTGTGGACCCAAGTGAATCTTGGGAGTGGACGTAGGTGTTGGATACACCGAACCACTATAAAATCTTTTGTGTTTGCCGTGTTCTATTGTCTCTTTCTCTATCTCTATTTTATTCACTGCACTTTATAGTTACCTTGCATTTGCCTTCATTAATCTCAAGCAAACTATTTTAAAAAGGCTAATTTTTTAAAGAACCCAATTCACCCCCCCCCCTCTTGGGTTGTCATCTGGGCCAACAATTGGTATCAGAGCTAGTGCTCATTAGATTTTGATCACACGATCAAGAGCTAAAGTTCCAAATGGCAACACAAGTTGGTTCTTTTGCTGAAGGTCATTCTACGAATAGACCTCCACTTTTTAATGGCTCAAACTATTCTTATTGGAAAGCTAGAATGAGGATATTCATTCAAGCTTCTGATTATGAGCTTTGGGGTGTTATAATTAATGGACCTAGTACACCCACACATGTTATTGATGGCACTATTGTTCCTAAGCCCGAAAGGGACTGGAATGATAATGATAGGAAAATGGCACAGCTTAACGCTAAAGCCATGAATGTACTATATTGCTCATTAGACGCTAATGAATTTAATAGAATCTCCACTTGTAATTCCGCAAAGGAGATTTGGGATAGATTAGAGGTTACCCATGAGGGTACCAACCAAGTAAAAGAATCCAAAATAAATATTCTTGTTCACAAATATGAGTTATTTAATATGGAACAATCTGAAACCATTGCATGCATGTACACTAGATTCACAGATATTGTAAATGGTTTGAAAAGTCTTGGTAAGACATATACTAACTCTGAACTTGTTCGGAAAATTCTTAGGTCATTACCAAGATCATGGGAAGCAAAATGACTGCAATCCAAGAAGAAGGACCTCAACACTTTACCCTTAGAGGAGCTTCTAGGATCCCTAATGACCCATGAGCTGACTATGAGGCAGCATGTTGAGGAGGATTCAAAGAAAAAGAAAATGATTGCCCTCAAAGCTGCAAAAGAAGAAGAGAGCAGCAATGATGATGATGATGATGATGAGACTGCTCTCTTAGCAAGAAATTTAAGAGATTTATGAGGAGAAAGAAACCCTTCCACAAGAAAAAATTTGGAGCTAAGTGGGAAGGAGAAAAGGATAAGATAAGGACAAGGACAAGGAAAAAGAGAAAGACCCCTTGACTTGCTATGAATGTAATAAACCGGGGCACTTTAGGAATGAATGTCCTAATTGAAGAAAGCCTACAAAAAGAAGAAGAAGGCTTATATGGCGACATGGAGTGACAGCGAGGAATCTTCTTCCGAAGAAGAAGAACAAAAGGAAGTCGCAAACGTATGTTTCATGGCGGACGACAACGATGAGGTAAGTTCCGACAACCCTTGCGATGAATTTGCTTTGATGAACTTTTGATGCTTTAATGAACTTGTTGGTGATTTTAAAATTTGAAAAAATAAATTTTTGAAAAATGAAAACTTTTCATTCAGAAAAAGAAAATCTTAACAATGAAATTAAGAAACTTAAATCTGAAAATGAAATTTTAATGAATGAAAAGGAATCAATCTCAAATGAAAATGAAACTAAAGAAGAAGTTGAAATAAAAGACATTGTTGAAAATTACTTAAGTTCAACTAAACTTAATTTATTGTTAAGTAGTCAAAAAGCTTTTTGACAAAGCGGTTTAGGTATTTGAAACAAAAATTTTAAAAATATTTTTTAAAAGGAAAAAATTTTTTTGATGTAACAAAAAGGACACAAATTTTGAATGCAAAATTTAAAAATAATAAAAATAAATATTAAAGGAAAGAAAATATGGGTTCCGAAAGGAACAATATTTGTTGCTACTAACCATGAAGGACCCAAGAAAGCTTGGGTACCTAAACATAAAGTCTGATTTTATTGCAGGAATGTCTTGTGGCCAAGAGATCAAAAGAAAGTGGTATCTTGATAGTGGCTGCTCAAGACATATGACGGGTGACAAAGAAGAATTCATCACCCTTGAAGAAAAGAAAGGAGGAGTTGTTACATTTGGCGACAATGGCAAAGGCCAAATCTTGGGGTTTGGTAACATTCAAATAACTCCCTCCACATTTATTGAAAATGTACTTTATGTTGATGGTTTAAAGCATAACTTAATTAGTATAAGTCAATTATGTGATAAAGGTTTTAAAGTATCTTTTGAATCTTCTTTATGCACTGTAGCTAATCCCATTGATAATAGCATTGTTTTTATTGGAAATAGAAATGGCAATGTATATGATTGATTTAGACAAATTGTCTACTAATAATCATTGCTTAGTTGCTAATAATGCTAATATGAATGAGATTGGTTGGTTGTGGCATCGAAGATTAGGTCACGCAAGCACACACCTTATTTCAAAACTAATTAAATGGATTTAGTAAAAGGTTACCTAAATTAGATTTTGAAAATAACAAAATATGTGATGCATGTCAGTTTGGAAAACAAACTAGAAGTTCTTTTAAATCTAAAAATATTGTTTCAACTTCTAGGCCATTAGAGCTACTTCACATGGACCTTTTTGGACCAACTAGAACCACAAGTCTAGGAGGAAAGAAATATGGTCTTGTGATAGTAGATGATTACTCTAGATTCACTTGGGTAATGTTTTTAGCTCACAAAGATGAGACTTTCTCGATATTCATGAAATTCTTCAAGAAAGTAACAAATGAGAAAAACACTACCATAGTGTCTCTAAGAAGTGATCATGGAACTGAATTTGAAAATCACTTATTTGAAAGTTTTTGCAATGAAAATGGTATTAATCATAATTTTTCTGCACCTAGGACCCCACAACAAAATGGTGTAGTTGAAAGGAAAAATAGGACTCTAGAAGACATGGCCCGTACCATGCTATGTGAAAGTAAACTCCCGAAATACTTTTGGGCGGAAGCTATTAACACAGCATGTTACATCCTAAATAGAGCCTTAATAAGACCTATTTTAAAGAAAACACCTTATGAATTATGGCATGATAGAAAACCCAATATTAAATATTTTCATGCATTTGGTTGTAAATGTTTTATTCATAATAATGGTAAAAACAACTTAGGTAAATTTGATGCAAAATCTGATGAAGGAATATTCTTAGGTTATTCAACAACTAGTAAAGCATATAGAGTTTAACAAGAAGCCTAATTGTTGAAGAATCTATTCATGTAGTTTTTGATGAATCTTTAGCATCAAGTTCCAAAAGGATTGATGATGAGGAAGATACAAACATTCTCGAAAACAATCTTGAAAAACTTAATATTGATGTATCTTCAGATCATGAACAAGAAGCTAAAGATAATGATTCGCCTAATGCTGATGATTAATACTAATCATAATGATATAGATCTACCAAGAGATTGGAGATACGCTTATAGTCATCCCAAGGAATTGATTATAGGTGATCCATCTCAAGGAATAAGAACTAGATCATCTATGAGAAATATTAGTAATCACTTGCATTTGTTCTCAAATTGAACCTAAAACCATTGAAGAAGCTGAAAAAGATAATAATTGGATGCTAGCTATGCAAGAAGAATTAAACCAATTCACTAGAAATAATGTATGGACATTAGTGGAAAGACCTAAAAATCATTCTGTATAGGATCAAAATGGGTTTTTAGAAATAAACTAGATGAAAATGGCATAGTAATTAGAAACAAAGCTAGATTAGTTGCAAAAGGATATAATCAAGAAGAAGGTATTGATTTTGATGAAACCTTTGCACCTGTAGCTAGATTAGAAGCCATTAGGCTATTACTAGCATTTGCATGTCACATGAACATTAATTTATTTCAAATGGATGTCAAAAGTGCATTTTTAAATGGATTAATAAATGAAGAAGTTATGTAGAACAACCACCAGGTTTTGAAGATCACGAATTTTCAAATCACGTTTTTAAATTGCACAAGGCATTATATGGTTTGAAACAAGCACCTAGAGCTTGGTATGATAGACTAAGTAAATTTTTGATTGAAAATGATTTACAAGAGGAAATGTTGATAAAACATTGTTTTTGAAAAGAAAAGATAAAGATTTACTTGTAGTTCAAATTTATGTTGATGACATTGTATTTGGTGCTACTAACGATCTTCTATGTCAAGAGTTTGCTAAGTTAATGCAGGGAGAATTTGAAATGAGCATGATGGGAGAACTCAATTTCTTCCTTGGACTCCAAATCAAACAAAGCAAAGAGGGTATCTTTATCAACCAAACAAAGTACACAAGAGAAATTCTAAAGAAGTTTGGTATGGAATCAATTAAACCCCTCGGAACACCAATGAGTCCTTCATGCAAGCTGGACAAAGATGAAGAAGGTAAGAAGGTTGATCAAAATATTATCGAGGTATAATCGGATCCCTACTTTATTTAACTGCAAGTAGACCAGACATAATGTTTGCTGTTTGCTTATGTGCTAGATTTCAGTCAGAACCTAAAGAATCACATTTAATTGCTGTTAAAAGAATACTAAGATACTTAAGTGGAACAAAAAATGTAGGTTTATGGTATTCTAGAGACTCAACATTAAATCTGATTGCATATTCTGATTCTGATTATGCTGGATGCAAGTTAGATAGAAAAAGCACAAGTGGTGCATGCCAATTTTTAGGAAGTAACTTAATCTCATGGTTTAGCAAAAAGCAAAATTCGGTTGCATTATCTACTGCGGAAGCAGAATATGTTGCAGCTGGAAGTTGCTGTGCTCAAATCCTATGGATTAAGAGACAACTTGAAGACTATGGTATCACACTTGATAAGACACCTATAAGATGTGATAATACAAGTGCAATAAATCTAACTAAAAATCCAATTCAACATTCAAGAACAAAGCATATTGAAATAAGATATCACTTTATAAGAGAACATGTAGCCAATAATGAAATTTGTCTTGATTATGTGAATACTGAAGAACAACTGCAGATATATTAACAAAACCCTTAAGTGAAGAGAGATTTTGTTATCTTAGAGGAGAATTAGGAGTTTGTGATCCTTTGGAATAGTTTTCTGAAACTCTTAAGGACATCTATCTAGATTTCATCATTTTCTTGAAAAATCTTGATATTTCAATAAGGAAATCTATCTAGATCTTGATTCATTGTTTCCCCAATTGCTAAGGAACATTAATCTATAATTTGATGATTAATTTGAATAGTTTCAAATCCTTGAAACTTAATTTTTTATCTCTGAACTGTTAGAGTCGACTCTGACAGTTTGTGGAGTCGACACCTGAGTTTTTGATGTTCTGTCTAAGCGATTAGAGCCGACTCTGGCTTTTGTGGAGCCGACTCTAATTCGAGCGCTGACAGATTTTCTGGTTCGGAGCCGACACCCAGTTTTCGGGAGTCGACTCTAAGTCGAGCTAGGTCAAAAATAAAAAGGCGGAGTCGACCCCCAATCATTCCATTCGTCTCCAAAACCTATCCAAAAAGCTCCAAAGCCTTTCCAACTTCCCCAATCTACTCAAAACCCTTGATTAATCTTCCAATCTTCTCAATGGCACCTAAGAGGCGCGGATTCGTCGGTGGAGCATCCGTTCCAA
>UESW01004171.1:0-21406 GCA_900491605.1 Calamus simplicifolius | reverse complement strand
ATTTTTAGGAAGTAACTTAATCTCATGGTTTAGCAAAAAGCAAAATTCGGTTGCATTATCTACTGCGGAAGCAGAATATGTTGCAGCTGGAAGTTGCTGTGCTCAAATCCTATGGATTAAGAGACAACTTGAAGACTATGGTATCACACTTGATAAGACACCTATAAGATGTGATAATACAAGTGCAATAAATCTAACTAAAAATCCAATTCAACATTCAAGAACAAAGCATATTGAAATAAGATATCACTTTATAAGAGAACATGTAGCCAATAATGAAATTTGTCTTGATTATGTGAATACTGAAGAACAACTTGCAGATATATTAACAAAACCCTTAAGTGAAGAGAGATTTTGTTATCTTAGAGGAGAATTAGGAGTTTGTGATCCTTTGGAATAGTTTTCTGAAACTCTTAAGGACATCTATCTAGATTTCATCATTTTCTTGAAAAATCTTGATATTTCAATAAGGAAATCTATCTAGATCTTGATTCATTGTTTCCCCAATTGCTAAGAACATTAATCTATAATTTGATGATTAATTTGAATAGTTTCAAATCCTTGAAACTTAATTTTTTATCTCTGAAACTGTTAGAGTCGACTCTGACAGTTTGTGGAGTCGACACCTGAGTTTTTGATGTTCTGTCTAAGCGATTAGAGCCGACTCTGGCTTTTGTGGAGCCGACTCTAATACGAGCGCTGACAGATTTTCTGGTTCGGAGCCGACACCCAGTTTTCGGGAGTCGACTCTAAGTCGAGCTAGGTCAAAAATAAAAAGGCGGAGTCGACCCCCAATCATTCCATTCGTCTCCAAAACCTAACCAAAAACTCCAAAGCCTTTCCAACTTCCCCAATCTACTCAAAACCCTTGATTAATCTTCCAATCTTCTCAATGGCACCTAAGAGGCGCGGATTCGTCGGTGGAGCATCCGTTCCAACGAAGAGACGCACTGTTCGGAGGCAACCCTCGCCTTCTTCCTCTTCGGCCACTCAAGAGGATTCCCCTCCTTCACCATCTTCACCCAAGGTTGATCATTTAGCCGGTAAGACCATTACCACTGGGAGAAAAGTGAATTTTGATTTCTTTGAATCGGAAGGTTTCTCTATTGGAAGAAATTTGAAGGAAATGGGATGGGAAAAAATCTGTTCACTTGATATACCCACATATCCAGCCTTAGTAAGAGAGTTTTACAACGGTTTAAGCAGAGGAGAAGGTGGATAAGTATAGTAAGAGGAACAAGAGTGACAATAACCTCTGAGATTCTTGGAAACTTATTGGAAATGCCCACAATCGGATTAATGGAATATCAACATGAGGATAGAAGTGGAGCATTGACAAGAATGCTAGGGAGAGATGTGACTGAGTTTGAAGAAATCTTTGCAAATCAATTGAATCTAGAACTCAGATTACTACATAATATCTGTGGAAGAATCTTGTTTCCAAAAATTGGTAGATTCGAGTATGTCTCGGAGCGAGACGTTCTGTTAATGGACTGCATAATTACTGGAAGGCCAGTCAATTTAGCTGGCATGATGATTGGATACATGGCAGAGGCAGCTACAAAGAAGAGATCAACACTGCCATACGGTATGATTCTGACACTAATCTTTAGAAGCCAAGGTGTGCTCATTATGGAGAATGAACCTTTAAGAAAACTGAGACACACTGATTATTATAGCATATCTACTATTCATCGGATGGGCTTCAAGAAATTGAATGGTGTTTGGATGAAGGGAGGAAGAGAGGAAAGAGCAGAAAGAGATAGAGCAGAAGAAACCAGAGTAGAAGACATCCCGGGACCATCCACTGAGGGACCATCTGTCCCTGATCCATCTATTGCGGGACCTTCTTCAGCTGGACCTTCAGAGGCCGGACCTAGTACTATTCCCTCACCTCCACATCAGCCTATAACAAATTCTGGGAGATTCTCTGATGAACAAATTGATCAGTTAAGAGGTTTGCTTGCTGAGTATGATAGCCAGAGATCTCAAGAAATTTCTCAATTAAAAGAAGACTTTAATCAGTTGAAGGAAGAACTAATTCGAGACTGGACATGATCTCCTTTACCTTAAGCAATTCAGTTGAATCCTTTGGAGCTGATCTTCACAAAATCTTCGAAAGGATGGAAGGTATTGCTGATGGGTCAGGATCTTATGTTCATGCAACGGGTCAATTGAAGAAGGACATTGACCTTGCAGTCTCTCAAATCGAAGCTTGCCTTGAAAACTTTAAGAAATCACAAAAGGATGATGTAATGGAAATCATAGGTCATCTGAAGAAAATTGTATTCAAACACATCTGACCTTGATTTTGATTTTGATAGTTTGTACTTAGGAAGTTTTTGAATATCTAATGTATTTCATTTTGAAATGTATATGAATCAACTAATGTAATGGTTCTTGCTTATGAAATGCAATTTCACATTTTCAAATATTGATTGCTTGGATCCCTATGCTTTATTGAGTCTACAAATTTTTTTAATAGCTTTCTTTATCTAATACTCTCCTTATTGCTGATAACAAAAAAGGGGGAGAGATGGTTGAGATGGTTGAATATGCAAAGAAAGAAAGACTTGAATAATGAAAGATGGTTGTATGCAATTGAATATGAATATTGAATATGCGAAGACTTGAAAATTTTAATGAAGGGAGAATGGTTGTATATGCATAAAGAAAGAAAGAAAGGGGGAGAAATAATTGTTTATGCAAAATGACTTGAAATGTTAATCAGTTAAAATTTGATGCTTATATATAGGGGGAGCTATTCAATGCAGGGGGAGCTTAACAAAAAGCTCATTGCAATTTTATGCACATTAAGATTAAATATTCATAATTGATGGATTATATTGAACTCATGCACAATTTTAAAGTTTACTTTGAATTGGCATCAAAACCTTAATTTAAAATGTTTAAGTTTCAAAATGACTATAATCTTTAGTTTGAATGAATTTTTGAATGCATATACTCAAAGTTTTTGTTATCATCAAAAAGGGGGAGATTGTTGACCCAATTGATGATTTTGATGATTAACAAAACTATTGAGTATAACTATTGGAGGCTCTGATGATTTTGATTTAGTGTTTCAGATTATAAGACTATTGAATGATCAAAATCAGGAGTTACATAGTGTTCTGGATCGAATCTAATGTCTAGGTAAGAATTGCAGACATTAGAGTCGACTCCGAGAATCACAGAGCCGACTCCGGAACTGGCACGGACGTTAGAGTCGACTCCGAGACTGTTAGAGTCGACTCTCACAGAAGAAGCAGAAAGTCGATTTTTCTGGCCCCGACCTAGAGTCGACTCCGGGTAAGTTAGAGTCGACTCCGGAAAAGTTTCTTGTCGACCCCAGAAAAGCCAGAGACGACTCCAGAAATATCGTTTTGAAATGCCTCGAGCTAGAGCCGACTCCAGAAAAGTTAGAGTCGACTCCAACCCACCTGGAACGAAAAATCAAGTTGCCAGATCAGCTCTAACGGTAATATTTCTATTTTACCTTATTTCTAACGGATATATTTTGATACAAGGTACACTCCAACGGATAGTTTTCTTCCAAAAATGGTGTGAAAGAAATCTATAAAAAGGGAAGACTATTGTTCAAAAAAAGAACGGAAAAAGAAAGAAAAAGAGAGAAAATCTGAGATAGACAAATCCCATTTCAAAAATCCGAGAGCTTGAATCTTAAGAGGAAAACCTTCTAGCTCAAATCCACTCCACTCCAAAAAGCTCAAGAGGAATCCAAAGCGTTCAAATCAAAGTCTTGGTGGATTTCCCAACTTGGAGAAAGGAGATTCGTTTCTTGCTTTTCAACTCTTCTCAACTGCTTCAACTGTGAAGAATCGGAGCTGAGGCTTGATTCAACCAGCAAGGAGAAGAAGAAAAGAAGAAAAGCTCAAAAGCCAACCAATCTACAAATCAGGCTTTTCTAAACCTTGTTATTCTTAATTTGTATATTTGCTCATTGAGGAGCTTTGTATTTCAAAAACAATACTTATTTTGTTTGTGCCTAGTTCAATCTGGGGGATTGAACTAGAGGAGGTAGTTTTACCTCGGTTCAAGCTTGGTTAAGCTTGGGTTAGGGTTTTTGTGCTGGTGAGCCCTTGAAAACCAGCTGGGTTCGTTGTGCGCCCGGAAAAAACAACAAGTTTGAGTTGTGAGCTTGTAAAACAACTCTGCTGTAATCTAGGGTGATTATAGTGTGGACCCAAGTGAATCTTGGGAGTGGACGTAGGTGTTGGATACACCGAACCACTATAAAATCTTTTGTGTTTGCCGTGTTCTATTGTCTCTTTCTCTATCTCTATTTTATTCACTGCACTTTATAGTTACCTTGCATTTGCCTTCATTAATCTCAAGCAAACTATTTTAAAAAAGGCTAATTTTTAAAGAACCCAATTCATCCCCCCCTCTTGGGTTGTCATCTGGGCTAACAAGATGAAAGGCGTGGACTCAAATATTTCTCTTTGAAATTTCTCTCTTTTTATTGGATATTTTCCTTGATTTTTTTGTTATTTTTCTCTCTATGTTCTCTATATTTCGAATGATTGGATATCCCCTTTTTATAGATTTCAATCTAAGATTAGGTAAGAAATAGCCATTGAAATGTACCTGAATGCATTCTCCATGCAAGAAAATAGATCCGTTGAAGAGTAGGTGAGAAAATATAGCCGTTGGAGCTGATCTGTCACGTTTGAAAATCGTTCTCTGACAGGTTGGAGTCGGCTCCAACTTTTATGTGTCGGCTTCAAATCGGGTTTCCAAAAATAGCAAAAAGTAATTCGACATAGAGTTGGCTCTGACTTTACAAAGTGTCGACTCACCGCTGTCTGGAGTTGGCTCCTGATTCTAAGGTGTCGGCTCCAAGAATTGCTCCGAAAAACATAGTCTCTGTAATTCAGGTTAGTGTCAGCTCCAAAAACTCATGTGTCGGCTCCGACTTCTGAAGTAAAAAACAGTTTCTCTGTATCTCAGGTTGGAGTCGGCTCCTACTGTTAGGGTGTCGGCTCCAAACCATGCCAAAAATCCTGAACTATTCCGATACGCTTTGGAGTTGGCTCCAATGAGTCTGGGTGTCGGCTCCGACTACTGAACTTTGTTATACTCTATTAAAATTCAATTCAAAACTGATTCTATATACCTTTGGATAATTAATTGATCTTAATTCCTGAAACACTTATCAATTTTATCATAAGCACAATGAATATACTCATGGCTTTTGTTAATCATCAAATCAATTAATGGATAAATAATTTCTCAATAATTTTTCAACAGAAAAGGAAGCGGGCTTTAGGAGAAGTATCAGAGGCAAGAGGGATAAACAACCCTAGATAGCCATGCTGTTGATCCAATCGTTGGTCTCCCTGGCGGCAACCATCCCGCTTTCCATCTCGGCATACAGAAGGCCAAGCGCGGCTAGGGTTTGTGGAGAAGCAGCCAGTGCGGCGTTCAATAAAAAAAATCAAAAATACGATGCTGATGCTTTAGAAAGCGTCCGCATCCAAAAAATTATCAGTCTTCCAAAAAAAAATTTTTTTTTGCCGATGCTTCTAAAAAGCATCGGCAATCTGTGAAAATTCTCAACGCTTAACCCGAACATCGGGAAAAAAGAGTTGTTACATTCGAATTTTGTTATAGTGATAGTGGTGGTCATGTACCCAAAGTAGGCTACTAAAATAAATCAATATTTTTTCTTACCTAGTATCAAAATGTTTAAAAACTTAAAAAAAAAAAAAGGACGAACTACAGAACATCATCCACATAACATCATAATACCGTGTCAACATCCATATCACATCACAATCCACAATCCAATAAGAAATATCATCATCTACTAAATATGATAACATCATGATAAAAATGTCCACAATCACAAAGTACCAAATATAATTAAATTTTTAAATCACAAAATACCAATCATGAAAGAAAGATATCCACAAAATGACTAGACAGGCCTATGCTTTAACCAACTTATTGGCTTATTAGACTAGCTGATTACTGGAAGTCTAGCTCACTATAGAATAATCACCCATTTTAAACCCCTAGCACAGCAGCTATTATAGTGGGCTTTTGCCCAATATATCATCCATTTCATACCCAAGAACCAACAATTACTACAATGATGCTTAGCATAGCAGCTAATATGATAACTACTATGATGCTTAACATAGCATTTTTAAGCCAAAACCACTATCGCAAGCACTATGGTGGCTGGAGCAACTGATTTTAAAGCAATAAGCATTCTGGCAATGAACGTGTTGATCATTTATTTCAATCTCCTATATCAATACAAAGCAAATAACTATTACTTTAAAAGTAACAAGAACATCAGGCTTATTTTCTTAGAAAATACAATCATCTGCATGATAAAATAGTCAAGTGGTTATTGATAAATCGTTTCAGCATCTTGGTGGAAGTTTCAGCATCTTGAGAAGGATGGCATAACTAAATCTTTCACAACAATGTCTTTGTACTTGTGTTTACTACACATTACATTTGTAAAGCAAGGTGAGTCAACACCTTTCCACTCAAAACAAAAATACTAACTTTGTACTTGCTAGCAAGTAGATGTGTATGGTATGTATTTTTAGGATGCATTAACATGATATTCTAAAGTTATACGTATTTGTATGTTCACTTTACTAAAATTATATGATAAAATATGTGTATCGCGATACACATATGTCATGATATTTAAATTATTTATAAATTATAATTTTTTTTAGATGGATGAGCATGAGAGGGAACCTAGTGAGGTAGAGTTTTTCCAAATAACTCGTATTCATTATGATGACACTTTTGTCAGAGATGAGTCAAAAGATTTATATGTAATTATTTATTATAATTTATTTTATGCATAATTTTAATATAATTTTATTAGTCATTAAGATCTAACTAATTTTTCTAAATTAATACAAGAAAGAGCTATAGCTCTTATTGCCGAGCGTGTTGCTGACTCTACACCATCTGCACAGAGTAGTCGCATCGAGACCGAGGTATTTACGGAGATGATGGGGTCGGAGAGCGCTATAGTCCAGTCAGGGTTATGGAATTGGAGTCACCCCTACTCAGTTATCTATGGTGAGTAGATATACACATGATGCTGCAAATGGTTCTTAGGATGCACGTATTCATAGACTTAAGTAGGAGATAGAGAAGAAATGATATAGTCGTGTTGTCGATAGAGTAGCGATGGATTCCATGAGAGAGCACATTGAGCAGCTTACATCTATCGTACATATGTTTGTTCTACATCAAGTAAATACATATATATTAAATATATAATCTTATATTCAATCAATTATCTATATAATATATTGTCATTGATAGTTTTATAAATTAAACATTTTTAATTTTTCTTATAGGCTATGGAGCATCAAATTCTCACAGACAGGGTGATGATCTTCCTCCTGTAAATCATTGACCTTAGCTTTTTTATTTTATATCTTCTATTTCATATATTTTTAAATTTTGTTAAACTTTAAATTGTAATAGGTTTGTAATGAAATTTACATTTAAATTTTAATTTGGATGTGAAGAATGTATGCAATGTATATATTTGTTATGATTGCATTATATAGCTTCATTATAAATTTGTACAGATTTTAATTTTAAAATTATTTATTTTATTTTTAAAAAAATAAAAAATTTATCGATGCATTTTGGGGGCGTCAGCAAATGTTCAATTTTTTACGCTTTTTGAAAGCGTCGGTAAATGTAAATTTTCCATTCCTTTAAGCGAGAGTTTTTGTTTTGGTTTTGTTGTTTTTTTTTTATCATTGTCTTTTGTCAGAATTGTTGTAATATGCTTTTGTGCATGCGTAGGCTTTTTTTTTTTTTTTTGTAGGTGCATCACATTGTGATACTAATTGGTAGCTAGAAGTTTTTCAAAAAAATAATTATTAATTCACACTTAAATCCATATTTAATAATTTGTTTTATAGCCGTTCTCCATTCAGGTGCTTATTATTCACTTTCAGAGGTGAGCTTGTGATGCATGCATGGTTATATAACAAAACTTTAAAAAGTCTGAGCCATGGTAAAATGTACAAGTTCTTTTAAAAGATTGGAAGTATAACGGTCACAGAAAATGGAAGCCCAAACTATGTGCTATACTATCTTTATATTATTTTTCTCAAATCAAATTTGATGTTTAATAGTGCCACAATTCAACATGACCTGTAGTTCTAGATGCTATTGAATTTTTCCTTGAGTTGATCATTTAGTTTTCACGCCTTAATGATGCAACCATTGCTTTGCCCTTTCATCTTTATGTCATTCTTTTTATTTCATGCCTCTTTTTGACCTTTATTACCATGGTATTGGTCAGTATTTGCTATATTATTTTTTCTCCCCTTCTATTTGTGTTTCCCTAATAAATGCTTTAACTACCTACTGAAAGAAAGATGCTAAGAAGGCCCTGTTAATTATGCAAATAATTCCTTAGTATTAGATGCCATTTAGGTGTTAAATGCTATCCTCCAGATCCTTTGGTCTTCTAGAATTTAGTTGAAGGACTTATATAAAAGGTGTGAACACATCTGCACTTGTGCGTGTTGCACACTATATCTCACACCAGATAAAAACAAATCCACTGTTTCCTGCTAAGAAGTACCTTTTAGATGCCTTTTCCCATTTATTCGTTCTTTCCTTATATAAACTAATAAGCTTGTCAGACTACCTTGCCATTTATTCATACTCTCTTTACAATTAGTTCAGTTCCCCGTTCCAGCGGTTGAAGTTGATATATTTCTTATTTTCAATTTATAAAATGGAGGCTCTCGTTTTTTGTTTCCTGTTTTACAACCACAGGACATCTTGTGATGTCATGCAGTTTATTGGCCAGCAATGTTAATGTCAGCAGGATTAAGTCTTCCGAACATGGTATTTGGTCATGGTTTCTTGACAAAGGTATGGATGATCCATCTTGTTGAATTTTCTTAGAGTTTTGTGAACCATAGAGCACCCTAATGTTGGTTAAAATTCAAACATTGAATAACTGCAATGATTTAGTTTTCTCATACAAATAATTGTTCTCTTAAGATTCTGATATCCGTTATCAGAAAATGTTAATCATCCATGATTTCTCATATTATCTTCAGCACAACTTTTACAATTCCTCTTTCTGCACAAGCTTGCTACTTATGACATTTAGTATTCTTACACATTTACATTCGATAGAATATGATTGTTTTTCAGGTTAATTCTTAATTATGGGTGTACAAGTAATTCTATTATACAAAATTGTTAATAGAGTTAGTAGTTACAATAATTAAAATGTTTGGATTTTTTTTTGTGTTAAAGTCATGATTTAGTCATTTACAGTCTCAACTGAATTTATTTGTCAATCACATCTTGAGCATTCAGACTTCTTTACATGGTTTCGGAGTCTGCTGCTTAACGATGTCATCAACATGCATTATGTAATTGAATCTTTTAATGCGTTTTTCTTTGTTATCTTTCAACACATGATTTTGTTTTGGAGTCCTTATGGTTTTAAATTTTGGCAGAGGTAATGCTCAGTGAGCCTCATTAATACCAAAAGAGCTCCTTGTACATGTCATGGACCTATGCAAGATTCGTATTCATCTCTGCCACATTTTGACGTGTGCCAGTGGTTGCATCTGGACAGTGCATGAAGACTGCCATTATATTTTTTGAAGTGATTTGATGAAGAAGTGGGCTTTACCTAGTGGTTGATACCTTGTGGAGAACCTCATATTGAAAAATTTTTTAATGGGTACTGGTGTACTGCTACAGAATCAAGCTGCTTCGGTTAGTTTATATATGTGCATGCATGTCAAATAGGGAGGGATGTCAGCAGGTAGCATACTATTTCACTCCTCATGGCCTAATACTGCAAAGTTTTCTTCTTCGGCTCTTACAACTGGGCCAGATGCATTTTTACTGATCGGTGCTTCATAAAAATTGATCTTTTTAATCAAGCATTATCGAAGTTGTAACCACTCTTACATAGCATAAAATTATTAGGCAGGTTTAACGAAAATTTTATCATAATGCAAGTTTAACTAATCGTTATATTATCTTGATGAAATTGTTTGAGCATCTTATTTTTTTGTCAACCAAGGTTTTAGGTAGGATCAAAAACATATATCAAGGAGAAGAAAATAAAATCTCGGACGATTTCTTTTTTGCCCAATTTGATATATCAAGGAGAAGGAAATATATGATTAAAAATATAATCAAAAATGTAAATTTTTTGATACTTTAAAGCATCAAAAAATTAAACATTAATTGCTCGACATTTATTTCCCGATGCTTTCAAGCATCAGCAAATGCTCCACGCTTCAAAAAGCATTGATAAATTTTTGATGCTTTTAATAGCGGCAAATGACCGATGGTTTTAAAATGTATCAGCAATTGTCCGATGCTTTCAATTTACGACGCTTTAAAGCAATGAAAATTTTTATTTTTTCCAACATTTTCATCGAATTTTTTCAATGCTTTTAAAAAGCATCGAAAAAAAATTGTTTCCACTCCTTTGCCAATGCCTTTTGAAGTGTGAACTGTTTCCTTTTTACGTTTATTAGCATTGAAAAAGGATTTTTTTTTTTAGAATTACCTTTTATCAGAATTATTATAGTGCATTTACATTGATTTGAAATTTATAATTAATTGATGTACAAGAAGCATAATGCTTTATTATTTTGATTTCCCATCTACAATGTTTTAGTATCGAAGTAAGTTAATTCAGCCACCCCACACAAATTGGTAAGTCTAGTATGTGCCATGATAATGAAAAATTATTTGAATCACTTAATCAAAAAAAAATAGAGACATGTATTTGTGATAAATTAATTTTTTCATTTTTCTTCATCAAAATTTGAAATATCCTTCGCACAACAATAATGGAAAAGTCTTGCTGCATGCACCGTCCTTCGGTGCAGCAAGTGCGCATTGATCTCATGGATTGACTATTTGTGCATGTTAGTTTGCATGCGATGGCTCAATAAGCTTTGTTGTGTATCACACGCGCATCGATAAATGTAACTAATCAATTCTCATCGCTGATGCGCATTTTCTACACTAAAAAATGATGCAGCAAGTCTTTTTCCAACAATAATAACAACAACAAACTCCAGATCTAAAGCCTATTGCAATCTGCTACATAATTTTTTTTTATTTTATGTTACTTAATTTAGAGTTGCTTTTTGTACAAAAGAATTAGAATATTATTTGTTGCTACCAAATCACTTGGGATGAGCGTTGGGTGAACTGAGATCTCCACAGGCCTTTAGAAACATGGAGAGGTCGCCTTCTTCTTCTTCCGAAAGCCTGCAAAAAGTTTCAGACCGGTGGTTCCGGCGGGGACCCTCCGACGCTCAAGTTAATGACTCGTAGCACATGAGTTTTTTGTATCAGAAGAGTGCTTGAGAGAGAGAGAGCCCCCCCCCCCGTTAGGGGTTGGCTCTTATATACCTGTTCGGGGTCCCTCTTACCCTTCCGTGATAACAGCCGGATCTTCTCTTCTATTGAGATCGGCTTCGTAGGTTAGCATCAGGTGGTTAGATACGTTCCGCGGATATCAAAAATGTGTAGTACCTGTAACTGCCTGTGATCTTGGTAAAAGGTGGGCAAGTGGATCGCGTTGTAGTTTTAAGTCCATTCAGCATCAAAATTTGGCTTCATGATTGGAATTGCGTCAATGGCTGAGATCGGAGCCAAAATTGGAGCCGGGGCTGAGGCCGAGGCTAGAAGCCGATGCTGGAGCCGAGGCCGAGGCCGAGAGCCGATGCTGGGGAGGCCGAGGCCAGAAGCCGATGTTGGACCCGAGGCTGAGGCCAGGAGCCGATGCGGGGGCCGAAGTTGAGGCCAAGAGCCGATACCGAGACCGAGGCCAAAGCCAAGAGCCGATACCGGGGCCGAGGCCGAAGCCAAGGGCCGATCGAAATTATTACCCTTGCTTCGAAGGCTGCGCGCGTTGTTACAGTGCCGCCAGGAGGGTGGTTAGCCACATCAGATGCCTCCCCGCCCTTGAGATGGGACAGCGTGTACTCATCAGTGAAAGGAGTGTTAGTATCCATAGTACCTTCTGGTGGCCGATCCTGTCTGTTCGGGTTGTTGGGATTAGGCAAGATTTTCCTGGGGCGTGGAACCGTGGAAAGGCGGGTGCCATCATTGCGGTAAGGTCACCGCTGTCCCTTCATAGGCGATGCCCATCACGTCCTACGCACCGAGTGGGCGCCATAGCGGTCTCCAATAGCAAACAGGCGCGTGGCCAACTAGAGGCAGGCGGGATGATTTGAAACACGGGTATAAAAGAGGGTTGCCCTGGGTTCAAGCCACTCCACTGCTTTCATCTTCCCTACTGACTGTTCAAGCCTGTTCATCTTCCACCACCCGAGCCCTCCATTGCTAACTTTCGACCTCCAACTTCAGGTTAGTTTTACTCCCATGGCCTCCTCGTCTCTTTCCTGTTCGATTTCCGATTTTGGGGCCTATTCTCCCAACCATTCACAGCCTTCCCCTTCTCCCCCTCTCAGTTGGTCCTCCTCCACGGGGGATGCTCCTTTGGAAGAACGGCGGCCCACGGGGTGGCCTTGCACCGGAAATCACCTCGCCGTCGGACAAGCTCGTGCTCAGCACCATCCAACGACTGCCGGCCCTTCTTCCCTTGCGAGGCAGTCCCCCGAAAGGATTACCTTCGTCATGACTGCCCAAGAGATAATTAATCTCAGGGCTCAGTACCAAATCCCTACTGACCTTCGTCTCTACCGGCCTTTACCTGAGGATAGAGTAACCTCTTCCTATCCAGGTCGGGTCCCCTTTATGAACATTATTTCAAGGCTGGCCTTCGCATCCTCATTCACCCTTTCATATTAAATGTATTAACATGGTATTCTTTAGCTTTCGCACAACTAGTCCCAAATTCTATCCGAACCCTTGTTGGTTTCTTGGTGCTGTGCCATTTCCATGGGATTGAGGCTAGACTTTCACTCTTCCATTGCTTCTACACCCTTAGAAAATAGTCGGGTTGGTGGTCCTTTGCTCCTAGACCTGCCAGATCCCTTAAGCTGTATCTTCCTTCCTCCATCAAAGGTTGGAAAGATAGGTTTTTCTTTGCCCAAATCGAGAGGGTGAGGACCGAGTGAGAGGTTCCCAACACCGAGACAAACAAAAACTCGTCAGTGCTTCCGAAGGACCGAGAGGCGTTCGAGCAGTTGATCACTGCCGACATCCCCCGCTGCAACCAACTGCTATTAGAAGAGAATCTTTGGCTAGCAGGTCTTATTCCTAGCGAGGGTGAGCAGCGTAACCTCTTCATTTCTTTGCTTTCATCTCTTTCCCTCTAACTTCGCCTTTTGGTTTACAGGCATGGCACCATGCTGCACAGGATAAGACAAGCTGCTACGAAGAAAAGGAAGGCTTGAGAGGATGGGGCCCCTACCAAGAAGAGGGCCGCCAAGATTGTTAAGAAAACTGAGGCCAGAAAGGCCTCAAAAGGGAACGAGGCGAAAGGGCCAAAGCCAAAGAGGCCCTAGGAAGCAAGACGGAAAGGGCCGAGGCCGGAGAGGCATCAGGACGAACGAGGCGGGGGAAAGGGATCGACTCATTCGCCTTCACCAGCACCGCCTTCGTCTCCTATTGATCTGACCGACACTTCTCTGGAGCGGAGGACTAAAGCGCCGTCACCACAGCCCATAGCTCCGAAGGGAGCCGACTAACTCGGCTACAAGGCCGACTCCAGAAGCCGCCCCATCTTCCGAAGGGGCGATGGCCGAGGCATCCCACTAGCTAAGGCGCCAGAGGGAGCGAAGTTAGAGGCTGACCCCTCACCTGCAGCCGCCAGATCAGCGGAGGGAGATGACATCGATCCCTTTTTCCAGTCGATCTTGACGCGCTATAGCCGCTGGGCTGAGCGGACAGTGGCCCAGGCTTCCGTGCCCAAGCTACAGAGGTTCCTTCAACATCAAGGGACCTCTACATTCTTCCGAGAGGCGTCTGTGGCATATCTCTGGGTAAGTATTGTTCCATTGCCAAACTTTTGGAACCGTTTCTTTACCTAAACCAAATAATTTGATCAGGCATTGAACTCTTTGACCGCCATGAGGGGCCTTTGGTCCCAGGCCAAGGCCGCTCTCGACCAGTCTCGGGAAGAAATTCAAGAAGTCCGAGCTAGAGCAGAGAGGGCCAAGGTAGTCCTGGAGGAGGCCGGCGGAGACTGCCCGGGCGCAAAAGGCCGAAGCCGAAGCGAATCTACTCGACTCGAGAATTTGGCATGGGCCGAAAAAGCAGAAGAGGCACTTGAAGTAGCTCAGCGCCGGGCGGCCTACGAGCTTGACAACGCTCAGGTGGCCAAGGAAAAACAAAGAGTGGCGGAAGAGAAGTTAAAGGCGCGGAGTCAGAAATGTACTTATTGAAGAGCTTCGCTACCATTGAAATAGGTGTGGCCGAAGAAAGAGCCAAAATGAGGAGGAAATCGCCCGCCAGTCAGACACTGAGATTGCCAACCTGAAGGCGGCGGTGACCGAAGCCGAGAAGAAGGCCACCGAGGCCGAGAGGAAAGCTGCCGAGGCCGTAGAGGAATTTAGGAAATCCGATGCCTTCGATAAGGAGCTGGCCGAAACAACTACCTTTGCATATGATGGCGGCTTCCAAGATTGCAAGGAGAAGGTTCGGAGATTATACAGCCTTGAAGGAATAGAGAAGTTGGAGCCGGATGAGGTTCCCGAGGATGAGGGTCTAGCTCCGGCCTGAACATAATTATCTTTTTCTTTTTTCTAACTGTACTAAGTCCGACTTGGTCGGCAATTTTGTAACTTTTATATCAATGAAAATTTCTCATTCAGTTCTAATTTGATTTGCATCATAGCCAATTATCAGTATAGGATATGGATAAGCCGTAGTGGCCGCTATCAAGGCCGTAGGCATGCATAGCTAATAATCGCACTTATGTACGACCTTATGGTCTTGACAAATGACCTCGTGCCGTAGGCCGATAGACTGGAAACACCGAAGGGTAGTGCCGATGCGAAGTCGATTAAGGGGTCAATAAGGTATCCATGGATAGCTATCGACACGAGACCGAGTGAAGCTCTGGTACAGCTAGGTCAACACTGACATGGGGTTGGGTCGTTTAAGAGCTAAAACTTCTAATACCGACGTGGAGTCGGTTTTCGTGTGCCGATGCTACCAAACTAGAATGCCGACATAGTCAGTTGCGACACGAAGTTGGGCTCAAGTGCCAACGCGGAGCCGAGCTTCAATTGCCGATGCGGTGTCAGCTTTAAAGTATCGACGGAGCCGGGCTTCAAGTGCCAATGCAGAGTCGGGCTTCAAGTACCAATGCGAGGTCGGGCTTCAAGGTGCCGACGCGAAGCTGGGCTTCAGGTGCCGACACGGAGCCGAGCTTCAGGTGCCGATGCAGAGCCGGGCTTCAAGGTGCCGACGCGACGTCGGACTTCAGGTGCCATCGGGCTTCAGGTGCCGACGGGTCGGACTTCAGGTACCGATGCGGGGTCGGGCTTCAAGGTACCGATGCGGGTCGGGCTTCAAGGTACCGACACGGGGTCGCGGGGTCGGGCTTCAGGTGCCGACGCGGGGTCAAGCTTCAAGTGCCGCGGGTGTGGCCGACGGGGGGTCGGGCTTCAAGTGCCGATGGAGTCGGGCTTCAAAGTGCCGAATGGGAGTCGGGCTTCAAGTGCCGATGCGGAGTCGGTCTTCGGGGTTCGGCTTCAGTGACGCAGAGTCGGGCTTCAAGTGCCGATGCGAAGTCGGGCTTCAGGTGCTGACACAGAGTCGGGCTTCAGGTGCCGATGCAAGTTGAGCTTTAGGTGAGAAGCAAGATCACTCAAAGACACTTTAGTAAGAGAATATTCTAATATTACTCTAGCAGACATGTTCCAACTAAAGAAATTAACAAACTATTGATAATACCGACGTAAGTTGTATGCATTCTAAGTATGGGGGAGAGGCTTCCTGTCCAGCCCCTCAATTTTGTATGCTATGTAGTGGAGTGCCTCCGTGACTCGATAGGGTCCTTCCCATCTTGGCGCTAGCTTGCCTCCCTCTGTCGGCTTTGAGACTTCAGCTCGTCTAAGGACCAAGTCCCCCGGGAGGAACGTTCTGGGATGAACTCGGGCATTGTAATACTTTGCAATCCTCTGTTGGTAGGAGGCCATTCTGATTCGGGCTTGATCACGATGTTCTTCAATGAGGTCGAGGTTAGCTCTTAATTGATTTGGATTGTCATCTTCATCATATGATTGTGTCCGGGACTGGGATGACAATCTCTCTCAGTGGGAGCCCGGGGTGTCGTGTGATAAGCCCACAGCACGTTCGGGAGCTCCTCCACCCATCTTCCCTTGAAATTGTCCAAGCGGGTCCTGAGCCCTTGTAGGATTGTCTGATTTATCACTTCGGTAGCCCCATTTGTTTGTGGGTGACCGATAGAAGTGAACCTCTGGTTTATTCCCAGTTCGACACAAAGTCTCTGAATGGGACATTGTCGAACTAGCGTCCATTGTCGGTAACAAGTGTCTGGGGTAGTCCAAACTGACAAATGATAGATTTCCAGAAGAAGCTCCTCACCTTAGCTTCGGTAATCTTGGCCAGTGCTTCGGCTTCTACCCACTTAGTGAAGTGATTGATGGCAACGAGCAAAAACTTTTGTTAGCCATAAGCTGGAGGAAATGGTCCCAAAATATCCATCTCCCATTGGGCGAACAGCCATGAAGCCGATAGAGGGCTCAGCCGAGAGATTGGAAATCGTTGGATGTTTGCGTGCCGCTAGCAACTATCACACTTTCGGACCAGCTCGGTTGTATCTTCCCGCATGGTGGGCCAGTAATAGCCTTGGCGTTGGGCTTTGTATGACAGTGCTTTGCCCCCCAAGTGGTTTCCGAAAATGCCTTCATGGATCTCTCAGAGGATGTAGTCAGCGTCTGTAGGACCAACACATCTAAAGAGGGGATGAGAGAAAGATCTCTGGTACAACTGTCCGTCGAACATCAGGAATTTGTGTACTCGCGTTTGAAAATCTTGGCCTCAGCGGGTCGGCTTGGAGGGCACCAGTGGCGAAATATTGGGTGTAAGGGTCCATCCAAGAAGGCTCCTGGTGGACTGGCATGGTCTCCTCTACTGCGTCAATGCTTGGGGCTTCCAGGTGCTCTACGTAGGTTCTTCCCAAGGTTCCGTCGGCCGATGTGGCCAACCGGGACAATGCGTCAGCTCTAGCATTCTCCTCCTGGGGAATGTAGCTGATGCTGAAGTGAGCTAGGGGAGAGACCTATGACTGCACCATACTTAGGTAATGGGACATAGTGGGATCTCGCGCCTCGTATTCCCCGTTAATCTGGCCGGACTGACTGAGAGTCAGTGAAAACTCTGAGATGTTTCACCCCGAGCTCGTGAGCTAGTCTTATTCCTGACAGTAGGGCTTCATACTTGGCTTGGTTGTTGGTAGCTAGGAAAAGGAAACAAAGGGTGTATTCGGCCACTACTCCGTCTGGGCCAGCAAAAATGAGGCCCGCTCCACTTCCATGAGAGTTTGACGCTTCGTCTATGTGAAGGAGCCAGTCATTCCCTCCCTCCTCGGTTTCAGCACCCGAGGAATTTGCATGGGATTCTTCCAGTTGCTCTTCTACCCAAGTGCACTCGACCAGGAAGTCCACTAAGACTTGAGACTTCATAGCTGTCCTGGGTCGGAACGATAGGTCGAACTCTCCCAACTTGAGCGCCTACTTCGCTAGCCGGCCAG
Source organism: Calamus simplicifolius (assembly GCA_900491605.1). Lineage (NCBI taxonomy): Eukaryota > Viridiplantae > Streptophyta > Magnoliopsida > Arecales > Arecaceae > Calamus > Calamus simplicifolius. The sequence goes on along the minus strand of UESW01004171.1, from coordinate 3,690 downwards.
AAGTATCAAGACGAGAAACGATCGCCTTGAGCGGTTGGTCGGTAACCACCACGATCGGGTGAGCTTAAATAGGGCCTGAGGCGCTGGGCAGAGACGATCAATGCGAAAATGATCTTCTCGACCTTTAATATCTAGTCTCAGCATCATGGAGTACCTTGCTGATGTAGTACACTAGCTTTTGCATCCCGTCGGTGTCTGTGCGAACAAGCACGGAGCTGACAGCTTCAGGAGAGGCCGCAAGGTACAGAAAGAATTCTTCCTCACCATTGGTTTAGATAGTAGTGGCAGGGTGGACAGAAATCTTTTTAGCCCATCGAAGGCCTCCTCGCATTCTCTCGTCCATTCGAAGCCGTTGATTTTACATAGAGCCTTGAAGAAAGGCAAACATCTCTCCGCGGACTTGGATAGAAAATGGCTCAGGGCCGCTATCCTTCTAGCTAAGCACTGCACTTCCTTCTTGTTGGCGGGAGGTCTCATGTCCAAGATGGCTCGGACTTTATCGGGGTTCGCCTCGATTCCTCGTCGTGTCACCATGAAACCCAAGAATTTGTTAACTGTCACCCCAAAGGCACACTTGCATGGGTTCAGCCTCATCTGGTATCGGTGGAGATTGCTGAAGGTCTCCGTCAGGTCGGTGATATGGCTGGTGGTGCAGATGCTTTTTGTCAGCATGTCGTCCACGTATACCTCCATGTTGCGTCTGATCTAGTCCTCGAAGACTTTGTTCATTAGCCTTTGGTAAGTGGCCCCTACATTCTTCAGTCTGAATGGCATCACCTTGTAGCAGTAGATTCCCTTCTCGGTTATGAAAGAGGTAGCTTCTTGTCTGTCGGTTCATCCTAATTTGGTTGTACCCAGAGAAGGCGTCCATGAAACTAAGGGTTTCATGACCGGACGTAGGATCCACCAGCTGGTCGATCCAAGGCAAAGGGAAGCTGTCCTTGGGGCATGCCTTGTTGAGGTCAGTGAAGTCTACACACATCCTCAGCTCCCGTTGGCCTTGCGGACCATCACAACGTTAGCCAACCAGTCGGGGTAGTGAACTTCCCGAATGTGGCTTGCAGCTTTCAGCTTGGATTTCCTTGTCAATGGCCTTTTGCCTATCCGGAGCGAAGCTTCTCTTCTTCTGTCGAACAGGTCGGCATTCTGGTTTGAGATTGAGCAGTGAGTGATTATCTCCTCAGGGATGCCTGGCATATCAATGATGACCATGCGAAGATGTCGGAATTGGCATGCAGGAAATAAGGAGCCGATTGCGTGCCTCTTCCGGGAGCAGTGCTCCGACCTGAATGGTTCTCGTTGGGTCCTCCCCCAAGGGGAAGGTCAGAAGGTGCTCGGCTGACTCCCCTCTCCTCTCCAAGTCTCGGGGGTCGAGCGGTTCAGACGCTGTTGCCGACACCGTCTCTTGTGGACTGGGGGCTAAGTGGTAGCATAGCGGTAACGGGGTCTGCTCTCCCCTCATCTCTCCTACTCCTTCGCTGGTGGGGAACATTATGAGTAACCTTTTGGTGGAGATGACAGCATCCAACAGGTTCAGACCAGGTCTTCCCAAAATAGCATTGTAAGCCAGTGGGACCTGAACCACTAGGAAGTTCATGAGAACTGTGCTCTGACGGTGAAGCTACGGTAACAGGAAAGGTGACTTCCCCTTAACCCGGACAGAGTCTCCAGTGAAACCCATTAAGGGAGTGACGACGGGTAGAAGGGAACTTGTAGGCAAATTCATTCTAACAAAAGCGTCATAACTCAAAACATTTACTGAGCTTCCACTATCAACCAGAATCCACTTTACAGGATGTTTGGCGATCGTCATAAAGACAACGATGCTATCATCATTCTTATTCACTACTCCTTCCAGATCCCTTTTGGAGAAGGGGATTACAGAGCTTTCTTTCTTCTCTCGCTGCCTTTTAGAACTGTTGCTGCCCCCCAGGTGACCATGGCCACCGTCTTCTCCATTGGGGCGTTATCTACGCCAATCTGTTGCGGGAGGTGCCAACGGACCCGCGCGGGGTTCCCCCTCCGGACGAACTTGCCCAGATGGCCTTGCTGAACAAGTTCCTCGATAGCTCTCTTCAGTAGGTGGCAGTCTTCAGTGTCGTGGCCATAGTCCCTGTGATACCGGCAGTAGAGCTCCTTGCTGGGGGAATCCCAGGGCTTCATGGGGGGTGGACACCGAAAGTAGGGCTTGTCCTCAATTTTCAACAAGTGTGAGATATTGGAGCAAGAAGAGGAGTGAAAGGCTCCTTGGGGATGAGTGTTTGAGGGCGGTTATCTAGCGACGAGGCGGCTCAGATTTCCTGGATCGTCCTCCGGCAGGTTCCGTGGGCATTGGCTTCTTGCTGGAACCTTTGTCGGCCTCCCTCCTGGAAGAGTCCGCTTCGTCGGCGCGGATATACTTCTGCGCTCGGCTTAGAGTTCGGCGTAGGAGCTGGGGCTTTTTGTCCAAGGAATATGCAAATTTGGAAGGATGAAGCCCTCGCTTCAGGGCGAAGTGGCTACGGAATCTTCCAGTTATAAATCTCGAGCGCGGCTTCCTTGAACCGAGCAACGAAGTCCTTTAGGGTTTCGCCGCTCCTTTGCTGGACAACGAACAAGCTATCAGCTACCCGAGGGATCTTCCGGCATGCATCAAAGTGGGCCAGGAAAGATCGCTCGAGTTTCCTAAAAGAGTTAATGCTGCGTGGTGGTAAACGGAATACCATGCACGCGCCGCCTTCCGAAGTGTAGCCGGAAAGGCAACACAGAGAAGGGAGTTGTCGCCCCTGGACTTGCATAAGGACCTTGTAGCTCTCCAAGTGGTCCAGAGGGTCCGTCGTGCCATCGTACGGGTCCAACTGAGGAAGACAGAACCGAGGTGGGACGGCTCCTCCATGATGCGGCAAGAAAGCGGGGACGGTGGTCATAGTCCGTCCCATGAGGATTAGCGATCCGGCGGCTAAGCTCTTCCAATCGCTGATGATACTTGTCCACCGTTGCTCGGCCCGACGAGCGGTCCTCCTGTTGATGTCTTCTCTAGAGGAGTCAGAAGATGAGGATGGGAAAGATTGCCGGTGCAAGGAGTGCACATGTCTTGGTTTTTCTCACCACGCCGCCCGTGAGAGCGATCAGAATGGCGGGAGGAAGACCGCCGTCGCTTTGAGGTTTCCCAGCGGCGAGGTCTCGGGGGCGAGTGGTGGGAGGCCTCAAGAGGGTCCTGCCCCGATGAGGTTGACTGGCCCCATGACTCTCCTCACGAGGTGGAGAGGGCTGAGGTGGCAGAGGCATGGCGGTGAAGCAGTGCTCCTGTAGTCCCGCATCATCGTCATCAGATCTTATACCTAATGAGTCAGGACGTCGAGTCGATCGGACTGGTTGGCCTGTGGTGGTGCAGGAGGTGGAACACAGAGATTGGCCTCTGATTGCTCAGCCCGCGGGAGGCATCCGCGGCTGGCTGGTGGAAGCTTTCTGAGCTCGCATCGTCACCATCGTCTTCCTTGCAGAAGTCATGGGGTTGCGGGGAAATGTTTCTACTAAGTGCCCCCTATCTGGCGCGCTAATCTATTGCTGCCAAATCACTTGGGATGAGTTGGGTGAACTGAGATCTCTATAGGCCTTCAGAAACACGGAGAGGTCGCCTTCTTCTTCCGAAAGCCTGCAAAAAGTCCCGAACCGGTGGTTCCGGTGGGGACCCTTCGACGCTCAAGTTAG